>NCQV01010517.1:43738-60603 GCA_002740545.1 Lophocereus schottii | reverse complement strand
AAGGAAATTGTCTTAAACAAGTTGAACCCCACATGATAATTTTTGACATCAAAGGACAACTTACCATTTTTTACATCTATATGGCACCTGGCGGTGGCCAAGAACAGCCTCCCAAGAATTATGGGGCGTGTGTATCCTCTTCCATTTTAAGAATCACAAAGCACACCAACACATGCAAATCTCTTACTTTTATCGAAACATCCTCCAAAACTGATGCACCCATGGGGAGCAAGAAGGCTGATCAAGTTCAACGGCAATCCAAGCCTAAGGGAGTCCAAGAGGCCATCCAAATCATGAGGAAACTCAAAGAAGATCAATGCCATTGCCCAACAGTTCTAGACAGCAAGTGCAGCAAGTTGGTGTCCCTAATCACCTAGCTTACCGGTGGTTGAAGTCCATTCTATTAACTTATGTTTTTAAGTTTAGGACGTTAGCTTTCTAATAAGGAACATTTCAAGTCATTTGGACTTCATTTGCCCACAAACTCAGCCCTTGAAGTCAAGCTATGCAAACTGTCCAGAACAGCCATTTCAGTCCCCGGTTTTGATGCTCCATTTTCTCTATCATTAGATGAACTTTGGAGCTATCAAATCCACTTTTTGAAATCCTTTTGGAGTGTACTGAAAGGCCAACAAAAGAGTTGGAAGTCAAATCCTTGGTTGGGGTTTCAAAAGCAAGCAAGTTCCTAAGAGATGCAGTCTGATGGCAGCAGATATATCCTTGACTTTCTCAGGGTGTACGTTTCAAATGGCTGGGAATTTGAAGCTGCAATGGGCCTTTCTGGAAATTAGACTCTCAGAGATTTCTCCCGGATATGGAATGAACCCATTTGGGCAAGTAGTTTGGAAGTTATGCTCATTGGAAGTTGGGGCTGCAGATCTGAAAAGCACTGGCAGCTTTTTACTTTTGCTTTTGTACTTGTTGCTTTTTGGTCCCCCTTCCCTGTTTCCATTTAGCCAGTTGATTGGCCTTGTTTTTCATGGGTTTTGTTGAATGTTAAGGCTTATAAATATGGGAAGAACTCTAGCATGTAAGCAACTTTTTGAATGAATACATTTGCGTTGAGTTTAAACTCCCTTGTTTCTCCTTTTACTCTTGCTTATCACTAGCCTAGCTCCCTAGTTTGGTATTCAAGAGTCCTTAAGGATCAATTGAGTGGTGATATCTTATCTCACTTGATCCTTAAGGAGAGCTCTAAGTGAACTTAGTGGTGATATCTTATCCAAGTAAGCTTAGTTTATCTTCTTGCTTCTTATTGCTTGCAAACCCCTTCTTCTTCTCTCTTCCTTTTGCTTTTCTACTTGAGATCCCTTCTTTGATCTTCATTTCAAGGTCTTAGAAGTGCATTAAGTGGTATCAGAGCTATTGGCTACTCTCCTAGGCCATAGTTCCCAACCCCAAACACATACCATTAACTCAAACACAAAAATTAGCCCAAAACTTCACCATCTGTAGTTTGCACCTACGCTCGTCAGCAAAACGACACGACCACACCGTGCTGAAGCACATGACCGTGCCACTGCCCAATCTCACCATTTCAACACAGCAAAACAGCACGGCCTGCCTGTGCCCTTGAGCACGACCGTGCCTTACCTAACCGTGCCTAAACACACCATTCCTCTTTCAAAAGGAGCCAAGATGTCTTCAAGCACTTCTCTATAAGAAAATTTTGAACAACTCATAAAGCTAAATGCCCACTAGGATGCTCAACTTGAGTATCTTAGGAAGCAATTAGACCAAGCTATGAGGAACAACCGAAGAAAGATTCAAAGTTCTCACTCTAGTGACTCTCAATCGGTGGGAGAAGAATCCGAAGGCAACCCATTTGCTACAAGTGATAAAGACCTTGAGAGGAGGCCAAGAAGAGCAAGGAGAGGAAAACAACTTGCCTTGGATTTCAAGGTGGAGATCCCGAAGTTTGACGGCCAACTCAACCCGGATGAATTCATAGAGTGGATGAACACCGTTGAAAGGGTCTTTGAATACAAGGATGTGCCAGATGACAAGAAGGTAAAACTTGTAGCCTTAAAGCTTCGTAGATATGCTTCTATTTGGTTGAGTAATGTCTTAGCTAAGAGGGCTAGAAAAGAGAAGGGGAAGGTTAATACATGGAGGAAAATGAAGGAAAAACGCAAAGCCAAATTTCTACCACCCCACTACCTTCAAGACAACTACACCAAACTCTACAACCTTAGGCAAGAAACTGGGAGTGTGGAGGAGTATACCCGTGAATTTGAAAAGCTTGTCATGACTTGTGATATTAGGGAGGATGAAACCCAAACCATGGTGAGATACTTGGGAGGATTAAATGAGTCCATAAGAAATGTGGTGGAGTTACAACATTACACTACTCTTGATGAAATTTGCTCACTAGCCCACAAAGTTGAACTTCAAAAAAAAAGCCAAATTCAAGAAAGAACCCTTGAAACCCTCTCAAGGTAGCTACCCTTTTTACAATGGAAGTTTTACTCCTACTCCTAAACCCCTAAACACACCCATGGCCCCACCTATTTCCAAGCCAAACCCCACAAAATCACCCCTCAACCCTTATGAGCAGAGAAGGTGCTTCAAGTGTCAAGGGTTTAGACATGTAGCCTCAGATTATCCCAATAGGAAGGTTATCGCCTTGGCGGAGAAGTCGAGTTAAAGGAGGAAGGGAATGACAAGGAGGCTCATTTAATGGAGATTGAGGAAGAAAGTGTGGTGGAAGCGGATGAAGGAGAGTTGCTTGTGCTTAGAAGGGCTTTGAATGGTAACAAGGGCCCCCACCATGAGGAAAAATGTAAGGACATCTTCCATACAAGGTGCACCATCAATGGCCGAGTGTGTTCTCTTATTGTGGATGGGGGAAGTTGCACCAACGTGGCTTCTACTACCTTGGTGACAAAGCTCAATCTTAAGGCCGAATCACATCCCCAACCCTACTCTATTCAATGGCTTGACCAAGGTAAAGGCCTACAAGTTTCACACCGTTGTTTAGTGTCCTTCTCCACTAGTAAAAGCTATCAAGACGAACTATGGTGTGATATTATCCCCATGGATGTTTGTCATATCATATTGGGAAGGCCTTGGCTATATGATCGAAGGGTAATACATGATGGATATCAAAATACATACACTTTTCACATAGATGGCTGACAATTCACCTTAGCCCCCTTTACTCCACAAAATCAAGCCAACAACCACCGACAGCAAGCCTTGTCTCAATCGGGAGAGTTTGGAGTTTTATGCAGCCTCAAACTGTATTTTGGTGATGATGACCGTGCAAATTTGAGGGAAAATTCTCTCCAACAAGGGGAGGATGATGTACCCATGGGGAGCAAGAAGGCTAATCAAGTTCAATGGCAATCCAATCCCAAGGGAGTCCAAGAGGCCATCCAAGTCATGAGAAAACTCAAAGAAGATCAATGCCATTGCACAGCAGTTCTAGACAGCAAGTGTAGCAACTTCGTGTCCCTAATCACCTAGCTTACAGGTGGCTTAAGTCCATTTTATTAACTTAGGTTCCAAGTTTAGGAAGTTGGCTTTCCAATAAAGTAAATTTCAAGTCATTTGGACTTCATTTGCCCATAACTCAGCCCTTGAAGTCAAGCTATGCAAACTGTCCAGAACAACCATTTCAGTACCCGGTTTTGATACTCCATTTTCTCTATCATTAGATGAACTTTGGAACTATCAAATCCACTTTTCAAAATCATTTTGGAGTGTACTGAAAGGCCAGCAAAAGAGTTGGAAGTCAAATCCTTGGCTGTGGTTTCAAAAGCAAGCAAGCCCCCAAGAGATGCAGTCAGATGGCAGCAGATATCTCCTTGAATTTCTCAGAGTGTAACTTTCAAACAGCTGGGAATTTGAAGCTGTAATAGGCCTTTCTAGAAACTAGACTCTTAGAGGTTTCTCCCCGATTTGGAATAAACCCATTTGGGCAAGTAATTTGGAAGTTATGCTCATTGGAAGTTGGGGCTGCAGATCTAAAAAGCACTGTCAGCTTTTTACTTTTGCTTTTATACTTATTGCTTTTTGGTCCCCCTTCCCCCTTTCCATTTGGCCGGTTGTTTGGCCTTATTTTTCATGGGTTTTGCTGAATGTTAAGGCTTATAAATATGGGAAAAACCTCAGCATGTAAGTAACTTTTTGAATGAATACATTTGGGTTGAGTTTAAACTCCCTTGTCTCTCCTTCTACTCTTGCTTATCACTAGCCTAGCTCCCTAGTGTGGTGTTCAAGAGTCCTTAAAGATCAATTTAGTGGTGATATATTATCTCACTTGATCCTTAAGGAGAGCTCTAAGTGAAGTTGGTGCTGATATCTTATCCAAGTAAGCTTAGTTTATCTTCTTACTTCTTATTGCTTGTAAACCCCTTCTTCTTCTCTCTTCCTTTTGCTTCTCGACTTGAGATCCCTTCTTTTATCTTCATTTCAAGGTGTTAGAAGTGCATCAAAAACCCATATTGGGTATTTGACAAAACGATCTGCTAATTGTGCAAAAATGGTGGTAGGTCTCATCTCTCCTAGATCCAGCTTTTCACATAAAGAATGGGGCTTCAAACTCACACTTGACCCCAAGTTACACAAAGCACGTTTAGTAGACATATTCCCTATCAGAAAGGAAATTGAAAACCTATCGGGATCCTTAAGCTTAGCGAGAAGCTTATTTTAGATCACGACACTACACTCTTCAGTCAAGGTAATAGTCGCATGATCTTCTAGATTTCTTTTATTAGACAAAATTTCTTTAAAAAATTTAGCATAAGAAGGCATTTGAGGCAAAGCATTAGTAATTAGTATATTGATGTAGACTTTCTTAAGGACCTCTAAGAACTTCCCAAATTGCAAATCAAGTTTAGCCTTAGCCATTCTTTGAGGGAATGGTAAAGATAGTGTGTAAGGTTTTGGGGAAGTGTACTTAGGGTTATTAGGAGCCTTATGAGAATTAGACACGACATCTTCAATCTTATCCTTGGAGGGAACAGATACTTCTTTCTCAACATTCTCAGCATTATCATCATGCACATCATGGAAAGACTCATCATTACGTACCCGCTTAGGTCCCTCAGGTTGTTTACCCCCTTTTAAGATCATAGCATTGCATTGCTCCCAAGGGTTTGGGCTGAGCTTACTTTGAAATCTACTAGGCGGTGTAGATAAAGAGTTAGCTTGTTGGGCAATTAATGCCTCCAACATCTTGGTATGAGTAGTAAGCACATCAACCTTAAAGGCTAATTACTTTATATACTCATCTTGCGTTTGTTGTGCCAAAAGCATACTCTCCATCATGACCTCTACATTAGACTTTTTTAGGTGTTGTTAGGGAAATGGTGGTCTTTGTAGTCCGGGGAATTGCCTAGCATTCACTTGAGGCATATTAGGAGGGTTATACCTATATGAGAAATTTAGATGGTTCCTCCAACCCAGAATATAAGTATTGAAATAAGGGTCATTGGTCGGTCTCGGGTTAAAGTTATTGACATAATTGACTTGCTCACTACTCTTTTGGGCAAAAGGACTCCTAACTTGACAATTCTCTATCAAATGGTCAATGGAACTGCATATTTCACATGACAGGGGAGGGGCACTAGAATTCACAACATTCACACTCAATCGTTCTAAACATTGAGTCATAGCATTCACCTTAGCATTAAGTAAAGCAAGTGCATCAACTTCAAGCTTACCTCCAACCCGCTTGAGTTGGCCTCATTCGTTGGACCATTAGAAATTGTTAGGTGTCATCTCCTCGATCAAATTGTAGGCTTCTTCCTCCGTCTTACTCATCAAAGTTCTACCCGCTGCCGTGTCTATGGTAGACTGCACTTGTTAAGTGACTCGATTGTAGAAGGTTTGAATACGCATCGACTTTTGGAGTCCATGGTGGGGTTATAGGCACAATAAATCCTTGAACTGTTCCCAAGCCTCATAGAGCAACTCATCCTCTCTTTGAATGAAGGTAATGATTTGGTTTCTCAAACTCGCCGTCTTGCTTAGTGGGAAATATTTGGCAAGAAGTGCTCTAGTAAGCTCTTCCCATGTTGTGATGAAATCCAGCAGCATCGAATGGAGCCATGCCCTTGCTTTATCCGTAAGTGAAAACAGGAATAAGCGAAGGATGATGGCATCAGTAGAAACCCCGTTCATCTTCAAGGTATTGCAAACCTTCAAAAGGATTGAGAGGTAAAGATTAGGATATTTCATTGGTAAGCCTCCAAATTGAGATTGCTTAACCATGGACACACAGCCGATCTATCTATGCTAGATGAAATGCCTTGGACGCCCAGGGTAAACAAACCCCGGAGTGTCCTTCTTTGATCATTTCCTCCGCTGGCCATCTTTGGTGAGGCCTTGCGAGCCTTGCGTCTTTGTCTCTCAAGTCTTTGCTGCTTCCACTGTAAATAAGAAATCCTTTCCATCTCGAGATCAGGTTCGTACGAGAATGGACTTCGCATAAAAGGGGAAAATCTCTGACAAGCCCAAACACCAACACTACTGATGCAATCAAAAGGGGAAAGAAAAGTAAAAAGAAACACTTCGTCATTTTTATAAGAGTAACTCAATAATTAACAGTTTTGGTCACATGCAACAGCATCAAAAACTTGACACATCCATAAGCACATGGGTGTTTTAGTTTAGAATCAAATATCTTCCTTACAGACCAAAGTAATCTATCGTGTTTATACCCTATTAAAAATGCTAAGCAATCGATCTTTTCAATGAGTTGATTTAATTACACTAGCTGATTAATTGGGAATTCAATCAAAGTGAAGCATCTAGGGATTTGATTTACCAAGTAAAGAGTTGGATCACAGAGTTAAGCATGCACTTTTCATAGGTTAGATGATTCAAGGAATTGCAATCAAGTTAATTTTAATCCTTTCTCTTGAAATAAACTAAATTACCCAAACAAATTCAACTAACACTCTTTTAAGTATCATTGATCTAGTATAGGTTAAAGATTTATGAATGCTAATTCTCCTCTTAACTTGCAATCCTCTTTCAAGTGTTGCTAAGTGAAGTTCTCTCAAGGTGATCTAATAGCAAGTTTCACTTTTCAATACTTCACTCGCCTATCTAATATAAACAAGCAAAATTGGGCAAACTTTACTCACAATATTCAAATCTCAAGATAGAAATCAATCATTCTAACATAGTTTAAACAAAAGATTGAACAAATTAAGGATCCAACTACAATACTATGGTAAACAAATCCCTAGATTAAATTAAACTATTCACTCATATTTCAAATTCAGCTGTAACTAACACAAGAGTTCAAGGAGAAACTCAAAGGGAAGGAAAGCTTTACAACAATAGCAGCCCTTCAATGGTGTCATGATCTCTAAGCTTCCAAGTGGAAGGTTCTCCCTTTAATTCTCCCTTTTGCTCCAAAATTAGACTAGAAATTCTAACTAAAATATGGGAGATGGATGAAAGAGTGATGGTGAGATCATTATAGTCTCCCTACTTTTAGCCTAAAAACACCCATTTTAAGCGCAACATCGAGCATCTTCAGTCACACAATGAAGGAAGATGAAAAGTTTAGCTGTTATAGGGTCACCAAAGTCCACCACGGACTGACCGTGGTGCTTGTGGTCTTGAAAGCTTCTACTCTTCTCTTACTTCATGGGCATAGGACATGAGGTTCCCTATGAGTACTCAATTAAGGGTCAGGGTCAGCTACTCGTTCAAATGGTCTAAAATCTTGCAAAAAATCACTAAAGAACTATACCCAAGCATGAACCAATAATAAGAGTATAAATTATAACGCAAAGCCCATGCATTCCTGAAAAAGTACTACAAAACGACCCCAAAAATGAAATATATAGAAGCACTTATCAAACTCCCCTATGCTTGAATCATTGCTTGTCCCAAAGAAATACGAAAATCCCTCCTCAAGTAAACATAAGTGGTAGCTTCGATAAGCACATTGACATAAAAGTTGGCCCAAAAATAT
Source organism: Lophocereus schottii (assembly GCA_002740545.1). Lineage (NCBI taxonomy): Eukaryota > Viridiplantae > Streptophyta > Magnoliopsida > Caryophyllales > Cactaceae > Lophocereus > Lophocereus schottii. The sequence continues at coordinate 52,664 of NCQV01010517.1, read as the reverse complement.
TTTTCAAACAGATAAGAGAAGGAAAATTTTGAAACATCAACAAAGACCTTTAGATGGAGTGTGAGAAAACCACCTAAATCATCTAAACAATCATATTGGCGCATGCATTAGGTAGAGCTAGAAGAACCGGTAGAACCTCACTTTAGAAATGTAACTCTCATCGCTCATGTGTTTAACGTATAGCTTTGTTCACTCAATCTCATTCCAAAGAAACAAATCTACCATGAGCTTGCTAAAATGCTCCAATTTGCCATCCCTGGATTGCAAAACACACAAGGCAATCATGAGTACTTAAGAAGGCTTGTAATGAAGCTAAGGGTACAGGTTAGGAGGGGAAAATAGAATTTGGGACTTATGGAATAACGAGCCAAAGACTATGAGCACAATGTTAACCTTCCAATTTGGTCAGCATATAGGCCTCCTTCATCATAAAGAAGCCCTTAGTCTCATGGTACCTACACCTTACAAAAAATGAATACTAAATAAAAAAAAGGGAATGGAATAAGAGCATTAAAAGGCTAGCAATATACCGTTCCCAAGGGCATAGAGATTAATGCATATCTAGGACCTCATCATCCTCTGCATCATTAATTTCTACTCTATGCATCCAAAGCATCATTATGGCATACTCTGGGATCTACAACTAGAACTCTACTTGGTCTTATAAAAAAGGTACAAAAGCATAAGCAAAAAAAATAGCTAAGAGCAAACAACTCCTAAAAGGACTTCTAATTAGAGCAATGATGGGACCCATCAAGCAATTAGGGGGTCCATCAGAATGAAGTGAATACGCAAACCATATAGTCGTTGCTTAGTCATCCTTTTATCCTAAGGACCACCACACATGACAAAAAAGGCCTGTAAGAACGACACTTTAAAGTGATAGCACTCGAGCCCACTTAGAAGAAGCTAGAAGATAAGTTATCTAAGCCAAAGGGTCCCAAGTCACCTATAAACCAATAATGAGTAAAAATAAGAAATAATCAATAATGAAGAAAATAAGCAAAAGGAAGAAAACAAGCAAAAGGATAAAAACGTTCTTCGTACATCATGGGTGTCTGAGCGTTCAATGAGTCTTGAAGAGGTCAACATCCTTCAAATAACCTGACTCACCCTCTAAGAAGCCTTTCTTCAACCACCCCAACATGGGAACTGTACTGGAGCCCTTAAACCTCAAGCACATTCCTATGAAGTACTTATGAAACCAATGCTATAGTATAACCTTGCAAGTTAGCAAGCAATCCTAAAGTTTTCAAATGAAAAATAATAATAACAAAGCAAATATTATACCTCAAGCATACTCCATAATCCTCATAAGCTATACTCCGATACCTAACGTCATTTGGCTAATTTTAGGTATGAAAATAGGGTGGCACAATTAACTTTCCACCAATCCAAGTTTTTGATGCTACAAACGTCATTTGAATTGAACATCCTTTCAACGTACACCACAATTGCCTTCTCTGCGAAGAAGCTAGAACTGAATAGCAAGGCAATGAATTGGAAAGCTTATTGCTCCATGTCGGTGTTCTTAGACAAAAGGTCCACCTTTAATTATGGGTGCTGCATGGAGTTTGAGCAACATTCTATCTAATAATGCTAGGCCCAAAAATCTTCACCAAGCACACCAAAGCTCCCTTAAAGGTCGCATCATACTTTAATGGGATCTCTCTAAAGCTAATCCCCACATAGAAAGTCATGCGGTGCTACCACCATCTCACCCATTAACATCATAAAAACGCTCCAGAAAACCGTTGATTATCACTTAATTGGAGCTCCTCAGTCCTTTGCATAAACATAACAAACTTACATAAGGCCCCACCATGCATGAGCTTCCTAGCATTCTTTATAGTCCTTGATAGGCAATATGAATCTTCTTAATCGATCCACACACCTTGACAGAGTTACAAGCCTATAAAAAATGCAAACCATCATTACATTCAAAGAGTAATGAAATGGAAAAATATGTTGACAAATTGAATAACAAGTACACCAGCCACACTTCACCATGGTAAAACTGTATGAAGCGGTGAGAGTCAAACTAATAACCCCATATCCAATTTCTAATCCCGTAACCATCATCCCATCAACCTCGACCATCAGACCCAATCTTGATCCACCATGTGGCATAGAATCATCGCCCACTTTAAACGCCAGCACAATACCATTCCTATGCTTTTCCACCGTCCACATCACCTCTCAATTCGACGATCAAGAAGAGGAGAGAAGGAATATAAAACAAATCAACGACGATTAAAGGTATCTAGTTTTTAAGTTAAGGTTTTTAGATACTTAATTTCAGTTTGAATTTCAATTTTAGTATTTTAGGGTTTTAACTTTAGGGTTTTATTTATGTTTTCTCTGTTTTGGTTTCAATTTTAGATCTATTTTTTAGCTTTCAATTTCATGTAATTCAACTTCATTTCATTAATTTGAAGTACGCTTATGAATTCCAGTTTATATTGAATCTTGTGGGTTTCATTTTGAATTAAATCGTAAGTACCTTCTCCTCTATTTGTGCTCTGTTTGGAGACACGCTAATGCCAATTTTGACATTTTTTGATGAGCTTAGAGCTAATTTAGGGCTGTTTATTGCTGATTTTGATACCCCCTCCTCCGACCTTGATTTCTGATTTGAGTTTGGATAATGGATGCGATATGGGTGTTTCGATTTCTACCAATAATGGTAGTAGTTCGAATATGGCAGGGCTTAAAAAAGTGAGGACTGTTTGTTCATCGTTTTCTTCTGTCCATTCCACCTTCTATTTTTTTCCCAAGTTTTGAATTTTGACTCTTGCTCTTAGGTCCTCTTCTCTTTTATGAGTCTTGAAGCTACGTTATGGTGAAGTTAGATTTTGGTTTTATTTTGGGATTTAAGTTGTGCTGAAGCTAGTTCTTAGCTGAATTCAACCCCCCTTCCCCTAATTCTAACTCCAAGGTTTTGTACAAGATAGGGCTTACTTCATTATGCGACCTTAATGGAGTTTATGTAACTGGGCCGCACTCGTGAGTAAGTAGGGATGCCATGGTTTCCCTCACTTCATTTTTGGTCCTCTGTTCTATTTGCTCTGTGTGGGTTCCGATTTCCTCTTCTGTGGTTCTTTGTCCTACCTAATAATAATTCAAATATTATTTTGTTCCTTTTGCTTTGTGGTGTTTCCTTATTTCATAAACCCAGTGAAGCACAAACATAAGTTAGGTAACTTTTCCATTTCCTTTTTAATTTGCTTTCATTACTGCTTAGTTTATACTAATGGTAGTTGGGTTCAATTTGGTCATCTTCTTTTGTTTGCCTTTTCTGTTAGGCATAGTAAGCATTTCATGTCATTTCAAGCAGTTAGTTTTAATTAGTTTAATTTGCTCATTAGGTTTTGTGCTTAGTGAAGATTAGCCAAAGTTGATTTTGATATTTTATGATAATTACAAGTTAAAAAATCATATGAATAGTTAGTGATTATTTGGAACTAGATCCATTTATCATCAATAGTTGCAGTTGTTTATTGTTTGGAATGATGTAGGATTACTTTATTTATATAGTTGGTGACCTAATTTCATTGTCATCATTGAGGAGATAACCCTTAAGTACTACAGCAAAAGTTGTACACTTACGGCATTCATATTTTAATTTAAAAAACTTGTACAAATTTTTGGCATCGTTACTGGGGCCGATAGCACAAGATTGGGTCTTGATTTTCTTTTTCTTTTGCTGCATATATTTTGTTTCATTGTCAGTACTGACTTAGTTCAGCTTATTTCTTGAAAAATCCAAAAAAAAAGTCAAAAATTAAAAAAACTGGAAAATTGTGAAAACCCCTAAAAATTTAAAAAAAGTTGAAAAAAATTTCAAAACAACAAGCAATTTTCTATTTCTCTTAATATGAGCACGGTATTTGAGTAGATTGAATGAATTTTGTGCTTAATGTGTTGATTGATATTTTGAGAATTTGGAAATTTGCCAAGTGATTTTTGAGGGGTTGAATTACAAATATCAGGGTCATGTTAAAACTATGTACCCCGGGGTCTGTGATATTTGTTTACTAAGACTCCAAATGAAATTTGGAATTATTTTGAGTGTTTGGCTCGCAATACTTGGGAGTGTGATAAGCTAGAAAGACCTTCAGTCACCCCATTCCTGACCCTTATATGGTGCATGCTGCACCTATCGATGAGAGCTAATTTAGGAGTATATCTTATGAGCACTCCCACACTCCATATGCCCCTTTTTCTTGTGATTATTGTGATTCTTTTGATCATGATGTTGATTTTTTTCACTACTCGGTAGACCACATAGATTAGAGGCATTGGTTGCCTTGAATATGGAGCTTTACTTACATAATTTACTTAAGACTGACCCTAGTTTAAGCTCTTCTACACTTGAGATCCAATCTAGTGATGGCTTTGATGTCGAAAGCATGGCACCGATTCCTTTTGGGGCATGATTTTCATTATGATACACATTGTGATAATCTCGAGGAAGTAAGTGACATCTTACCTGCTTTAGTACTTGCATCCTCCCTAGAGTTTAGCACAACTAGTGATAACCTTAAGGGTAGTCTGACCGTTCATGATTTGTCTTTTCCTTTAGCTCCCTTAGAAGAGCTCAGGGAGGGAGATGGATTAGATACAAATACTAGTTTGGATGATTAGTGTAGCATATTTGTTGAGTCAGAGGATACATTTTCCAAGGAATAGTCATTTGATGAGCCTTATGTTGTGGAGTTGAGTGAGGCTACATGCCACATAGAGCTTATTGATCTCATTCATAAGGATTCTTTCATTGACTTATGTCCTACCCCTCTCATTTCACCCCCTTTCTTCTTCCTTCCCTGTTCTTCAGCCTTCTTTAGACCTTCATGAGTCTACTTTTGTAGAGTCTGAAACTCTTGTGCTTAGCAGTCCTTATTCACTTTAGACTCTTGGTGATATTTATATAGAGAGACTAGAGGATCACTTTGAGGTGAAAGACTTCACTTTAGGCCATTGTATAAGCTTTGACTTTCATATCTTATTTCATTGGCTTTGTCGAGGCCTTCTCCCCTCCCCTTTTAGAGATTTTGGACTTCATTTATGTAATTCAGACCACTCTCCATGATTTATGCATTCACATAGTCACATCATTGTTAGAGGCTCGTGTGTCTGATTTTGCATATACACATCTCTCTTTTGATTGGGCTAAGAGCTTTTATAAACTTAAGAGAGCCTTGTGTTGAATTCCACTTCTAAACTTTATTCGGGGTACACCTCTTGTTAGTTCCTGCTTTTATTTCTCTGAGAATTGGTCCTGATTATTTGACAAGCTGTTATAAGCATTGGTGGGTTTTGATGAGTTAGCAGCTTGTGAGGTCAGATGGAGTAGTTGATGCTCCATGGACCTCCTCAACACCATTTGAGTGAGGCATTCATTTGGGTACAATTAGCACCCAACCTGGTATGATCATTACACCCCTTCCATATTCTCATTTTTCTTTTCTTTTTCTTTTACAAAGTTGTGGATATTTTGGATTGTGATTGTGTCGGTGATCAATTTTGAGGAGAAATTTGGGATTCGTTGAGTCGAGTTGACTATGATGACCTTTGTTTGTTTTATATGTTTTCTTATTAGTGGTGTATTTGGCTTTTGGATATGTGTTAATCTGGTCTTCATTTTGTTTAGTTTTTATTTAGTAGACCCTAGTTTAGTTTTCGTTTTATGTGTTTTTGTTTATTGGTGGTATGTTGTTGTAAATATGTGTTAATGCTTTCTGTTTCATTTTGTTGGTTTGTATTTTATTTTCTTTTGTCTTGTGTTTGCTTTTGTTTTGTTTTGTATTTGGTAGTGCCTTGGTTTTTTTATTTTTTTATTTTGGTGACTTTGATTTTGTTTTTGTTTCTGTTTTTGTTTTCTTCTGTGTTTTGGTGGTGTCCTAGTTTGTATATACTTGTGAGTTTGTGTTGGTTTTACAGCTTTATAGCTTATGTGATTGCTTTTTGGCACCTTAGTTCCCACAATGAGGACATTATGGGGTTTTGGTATAGGAGTAAGGGTGAGGTGCCCATTTGTAAATATATTTTGAAAATTTTAAAAAATTCAAAAAGATTTTACTTTTTCTTTGGGGATTTGCATTCTTTCTTGACTATTACGATCCCAAGTTGTTAGATTATTGATTTATCTATTTATAAGATGAGATGTCTAGTTGAGAATGTAGATTCAATTTTTTGTAATAACCCTGCTTTATATGGTTTGATTTTCTACCTAGCTTGCTCATTTTACCATCAATTCTTTATGTCTTGTTGTTAAGTTGGCATACGAACTTTTTGTTGTCAAATTTGTCTTCTATGCTCTTGAAAATGTGATAAAAAAAGGAAACAAAAGCCAGGAAATGTGAGTAAAAACTGGGGCACCAATGTTTAAAGCCACCATCTTTATTTCATATCTTTAATTGGCTAGAATATATGTATTTTACTTAATTACACACCTATTTGGGAAATGAAATAAGTACTCTGCACAATCTAATAAAACCCCTTTTTAGGGATGACCCGAATAATTGTAAGTGAAGTGGGTTCTATTCTTTAAAAAAAAGGAAAGAAAAAGAAGGGAAAAAGGAAGCAAAGAAGGCAATTAGGCAACCATGTCAATGTTAGCAACTTGACCCATAAGGAATGATAACAGTTGCGCATGCACCAAGATGTACATATCACTACATATTATGTGTGGGTGAAAATTGAGAATCAAGATATTATTTTGAGTTGGATATCTTTTGATTTTACATTTTATTTGTATATAATTTGGTGATTTGTTTATTAGGGTAACGCAATTGCCTAAATCATGTACATAATTTCCCTATTATTTATGTATATATGGTCATGTTTTGAAAAAACCAAAAAGATTTTTTGTTGTTTTTGAAACGATTTTTTTTACGTATTCCACTTAAAAATCCTCACGACACATCACTCATACACTTGGGAAATCAAGGGGTTCAAAGAGCCTATTACACGTACTAAATACAGTTGTGATTCCTACGAAAGTGAATTAAGATTTTCTTTTTCTTATTTTTCATTTCTTTTTAGTTAGCTTAGTTTCTTTTACTTGAGGACGAGCAAAATCTAGGTGTGGGAATATTTGTTTGCACGAATTACGATCTTTTTACGATACCTTTATATCTAACATATGCTTGGAATAAATATGAAATTAGGATTTTCATTTTACTTTTCAGGTGTTATAATATTCAGAAAAAAATGGAGAAAACGACGATGAAAAATGCTAAATTAAGAGTTTGGGCTTAGCCCCCACTTCCCTTGGCTCGTTCCCCATGATCCAGCTAACAAAAAGAGAAAAAATAAAGGAAAAATAATATTAAAAACCAAAAATCATACTAGCCCCCTGCCTCGCGCCTTACACATAATCCCTGATACTCTCCTTTTACTTCTATCTCTTTCTTCTCCTCCTCGGTCAGACCTGATAGAGCTCCCTCCCCCTATTCTATTTTCCGCCTTCTTCAACTGCTCCCATCTATCTTCATCAACCTCCACCACCTTCATCCGCCACACGACACTGAACAATCACCCACTTTAAGTGCCAGCATGACACCACTCATATTCTTCTCTACCATCCACATCACTTCTCAATTTGGCGATCAAGAAGAGAGAGAAGGAATATAAAACGAATCGACGGCGATTAAAGGTATCTAGTTCTTAAGTTAGGGTTTTTAGATACCTAATTTCATTTTCAATCTTAGTTTTAGTATTCTAAGGTTTTAGTTTTCGAGCTTTATTTATGTTTTCTCTATTTTCGTTTCAATTTTACATCTATTTTTCAGCTTTTAATTTGATGTAATTGAACTTCATTTTGTTAATATAGGGGAGCTTAATGAATTCCTATTTTTATTAAATCTTTTGGATTTTGCTTTAAATTAAATTGCAAATACCTTCTCCTCTATTTTTGCTCTATTGGGATACACATTAATGGAAATTTTACCATTAAACCTTTGTCTTTAATATTTGATTTGAGTTTGGATAATGGATGCGCATGCCTGTGTCGATTTTTGCTAGTAATGGCAGCTGTTCGAATCTAGAAGAGTTTAAGTAAGCGGAGACGCTTTGTTTGCCCATTCCCTCAATCTATTCTGTCTTCTCTGTTTTCTTGAGTTTTCAAATTTTGGCTCTTGGTCTTTGGACGTCTTCTCTTTTATAAGCCTTGAAGCTTAGTTATGATGAAGTTACATTTTGGTTTTGTTTTAGGTTGATTTAAGCTGTGTTGAAACTAGTTCTTTGCTAAATTCAACCCCCTCTCCCCTAATTCTGACTCCAAGGTTTCTTGAAGATATGGCTTACTTCACTTTGCACCCTTGATGGAGTTGATGCAACTAGGATGAGCTCATGGGTAAGCAGGGATGCCACGATTTTTCTCACTTCATTTTTGGTCCTCTATTCTATTTTCTCTATTTGGGTTCTGATTTCCTCTTCTGTGGTTTTTTGCCTTGCCTGATAATGATTCAAATATTATTTCATTCCTTTTGCTTTGTGGTATTTCCTTATTTCACAAATCCAACAAACCGCAAACATGAGTTAGGTAACTTTTCCATTTCCTTTTTAATTTGCTTTCATTATTCCTTAGTTTTTACTAATTGTAGCTAGATTCAATTTGGTCATCGTTTATTGTTTGCCTTTTTTTAGCCATGGTAAGGATTTCTTATCATTTCAAGCTGCTTCGAAGGTTAGCCAAAGTTGATTTTGATATTTTATCATAATAACGAGTTATAAAATCTTGCGATTAGTTGTGATTATTTAGAAGTAGATCTATCTATAATCATTAACTATAGTTGTTTATGGTTTAGTAGGGTGTTAGAGTAGTTTCTGTAGTTAGTGACCTAGTTTCATCATTGTCCTTAAGGACATGACGCTCAAGTACTACAGAGAAAGTTATACATTTATGACATTTATACTTTAC
>NCQV01010517.1:32207-43708 GCA_002740545.1 Lophocereus schottii | reverse complement strand
TTCATAAAACCCAGCCGAATACCATTATGGGGGTTATATGATCATGATAAATCATTCACAAATGCTCAAGTAGCCAAGACAAGGAAAAATTTTTGTAATTTTCAATTTTATGCAGGTTGTGAGCGGAACTTGATCCCCTACTCATAAAAATCGCTCTCACATATGTTTCGCAATGCAATCAAAATCGCTTTCACATATGTTTACCCAAAAGATGATTAACTTGCCCTACATGTGTAGAATCATGTATTGAGCTTCAAATAAGAAAGAATCAATCTTTAACAACATTAAGCACTAAAATTCAAAACAACGGTTTCAGATCCTTCTAAGATTTGAACCAACACTCATCAAACATCCCCATTGCATGAAATTTGGCTAGAGGTCACTCCTAATAGGTCTTCATGACTATACCTTGGTAGAAATAATTGAATAATTGGCTACAGTGCACAAAACAAGAAGGCTTTGTATCCAAACCAGGAAAACCTCAAATTCAGATAAACTTAAAGAATCTTATAAGTCTGGGCATGATTCGAAACAAATATATGAAAAATTGAGTTCAGAGAATAAGAATTACCTTAATTTAACTCCATAGAAGCTTCAATTGAGTAGAAATAGAGGTTTTTGGGAGAGAGGGAGAGGGTTAAATGAGGGAGAAAAGCAGGGGGTTGCTAGACTTAGGACTATCATTGCCCTTATGTAGTCCGCCAAAGCTAGCGACTATCATTAGGTCATTCTCTCGATTCCAAGACCTTATCAATTGATACAAACTTATAAATGCATCTTGGGGGCTACTAGCACATGCCTTTTTGCATGCCCATCCACTTTTTGATCGTATAGCACAGTCCCAACCTTTGTTTTCTTTCATAATCACAATTGTCACATTCATGTCACATTCACTTACACTATCACCTATATTCGTCAGGTTGCAAGTCCTATGGCAGGATAAAAAAGCCCTAATATTCTCTATCATATTTTTTTGTGTCGTTGGAAGTCCTAGGATGAATAAAAAAACTATATCACCTTTAAACCCCTAGGTTGGAAGTTTGTGGACAGGTCAAAAAGCCTCAAAAATATCTATCAAAATCATTTCACTCTTATCTTTTCCTTGTCATAGGGATGAACCAAAATAAATTCAAAATTTTCTTTTTCCCAGTGAGGGTATCTATTGATCTTAGAATCACTTATGATCACATACATTATTGCATCTACATCCTAGGTGCCTCGGCTATAGGACATGTGTATCCATCCTGCATAACATACTTTGTCCTTTACTCTAGTTAACCTTAGCCAAAGTGAGGGCTTTTATAGACATATAAATGTCTTATTAGAATATGAATTTAACACATATTACGTGCTATGTGTATTCATAATCCGACTAAAATGCTTACTCAACTCATAGGTGACAAGGCTACTTTACTTTAGACTTCATCAAGGCCCTAGTCCTGGTTAAAAAATGGTTTTTAAAAGAAAAAGGGTCTTGTGAAAATGTTTCAAAGGTCTCAGAAGGTTTGTAAAACATTAAATAATAGGCGAATTTATGAAGATTCAGTAGTTAATAGCCTTTTATATAGTCAATTATGACCCCACTTTAGGGTCAAAAGGTATTGGAGTCTATATTAGTATAGTCTTCATTAGAAGAGATATCCAAGGACATATTATAAGCCTAATTGCAACGACCAATGGATAAAATATGCACAAGATAGTGAAGAGTGCACATAATTCAATACTATCTAACTTTTGGGCTGAGAACTCTCCCATGCTTACCTAATTAGATAAAAATTGATTTATTAGAAAACCAAGCCTAAGTGGCATGTGAACTAGCCTCATGCCCTAATGTGTATATGCTTGATTATCTCAATGTGTATAGACCTATAAGCCTAAGACTACGTCATATAATTTGTTATAAGGGAAGCTAAGCATCTGCTAATAATGTTAATATGATAAAAATGTTTCTTATATGATAGAAGAACTATCAGGATGGAGCAAAATATCATTAAGTTGGGGCTTAAATCTAAAACTATTTTCCTTATGATGTTAGAAAACAACGGAGAATCTCCCTACCATGGGAATGTGCCTATGATGGTTGAGCTAAGGAAGCACTTGATCAATCTTCATCCTAGGAACGGGGGGCCTTCAACTACTACAATTCGGGAGAACCCCATGACTACTATGACTAACCTCACTAACCTCCTAATTATTGAGCTGTTAGAGAAGCAGGGCGAGCATCTATATAAGCTGAGTGAGAAGAAAGAAAACAATCATGAAGATGGCAACTCTAATCTGTTTAAGAAACTAGCCAAACTCCACCCACCTACCTATAAGTGGTTCAGCTAACCTTAAGCTTTTAAGGAGTGGATTTGAGGCATAAAGAAATTGTTTGACGGTCTTTGGTGCCCTGGTAATTAGAGAATGGGATTGTCAGGGTTTTGTCTCAAGCAGAAAGCTAATTTATGGTAGGCTACTATAAAGGATAAGCAGGATGAGTCTGGATTTGGGTGGATGAAATTCAAGGAATTCATAAAGAATTGCTTCTAGCCTAAGTCCCTCCAGAATGCAAAGGTAAAAGCGTTCCTTGAATTAAACTAAGAAAAGATTAGTTTTCTGCAATATCCTTCTAAATTCATGGGACTGTCCCACTTTGCCCGACCCTATAAGGCAAAGGAGACCCTAAAAATGAACCAATTAGAGCTTGGATTGAACAATAAGCTAAAGGTTGCTGTATTTGTACATGTGTACACCTCTGAAAAGGATATCTATGACACTACCATTATTAGTATGAAGCAGGCTTACATTGAAAGCGAGGTCTTCTTCAACATATGAGGGGAACAGAGGAAAGACAAACCAAAGATCATCGGAAAGACAACCCTAGCATAAGAGGCCACGCCAAGATGGCCTTTCAGATAGCCAAATAGGTGGTTACGATCAAGGAATCATATATTGGGCTTGGAGGAAGCCCAACAACTGCACCAACAATTGCAAGGCCACTCAAAAAAGAGGTTGCTTTAGATGTGAGAGTCACCAGCACCAAGAGAGGGATTGTCCTCTACCATCACTGGTGACCGATCAAAGAATGACTGACAACTAAGGTGGAACCTAACTTCCTAACTAGAGATAAGAGAGGCCTTAGGAAACTAGTTAAACCCAGCTTAACCGCCCCAATAAAGTTAGTAACGACTGTCCAACCCATCGCCTTGTAACATCAGAGTTAGAGTTTATGTCATGAAGAGTAGCAACGCAGAGGACATTCTTGATGTTGTTACAGGTACCTTTTCTATCCACTCTTACTAGTAACTGTGTTGTTTGATTCTGGTGCTAGCCACTCTTTTGTTACATCTAGTTTTATGGATAAGCTAAACTTAGTTCCTTCCCCTTGACTACCTACTATATCTATTACTATGCCTACTAGTGACTCCGTTTAGTTTGGAACATTGTTTAAAGGGTGTCCTACCCTAATAGCTAGCCAAAAATTCATAACTGACTTGTATCACTTTGACTTAACTGACTTTAGTATAATCTTAGGTATAGATTGACTATCAAAATATCACGCACAAATAAACCACCTGAAGCAGAAGGTGACCTTAAGAGGGCGTAATAAGGATAACGTGGTGGATAAAGGCGCTAACAGGAAACTAGGAGTCAAGGCTATTAGGTTAATCTCCCTGTTAAAGGTACAATAATTCATGAAGCAGGGATGTGAGGGTTATTTATGTAATGTGGTTGACTCAATAGCAACTGAATCACCAATAGAGAGTACACTAATTGTATGCAAGTTTTTGAATGTTTTTGTCAATAAATCCTTGACGTTCCCCTACCTAGGAAAGTGAATTTCTATATTAACTTAGCCTCAGGAGCTACCCCTATCTTTAAAGCCCCATATAGAATGGCCCACTTGAGCTCAAAGAATTTAAGATCCATCTTGATGAACTCTTAGAAAAGGGATATATTAGGCTAACTACATCACCCTAGGGAGCACCGGTTCTATTTGTAAAGAAGAAGGATGCTAGCTGGCAATTGTGTATAGACTCAATGGAGTTAGACAAGATCACCATCAAAATTTGATATCCCCTACCTTGGATTGACGATCATTTTTATGAACTACATGGAGCTGCAACATTCTCAAAGATAGACCTCAAATTTGGCTATCTCTAATTTCATATTTCCGAGGAAGACATACTAAAACTGCATTTTGCACCCAATATGGGCATCTTGAATTTATTGTAATACCCTTTAGACTCACTAATGCTCTAGCATCCTTTATGGATCTAATAAACCCAGCCTTTAAGCCATACTAAGACCAATTTGTGGCGTCATTCATTAATGACATACTTTTGTATTCAAAACTCTAGAGGATCATGCTCAACATTTGAGGAATGCTGATGTATTAAGGAAAAATGAGCTCTATGCCAAGTTGAAGAAGTATGAGTTCTACATGGACAAAGTAGCTTTCTTAGGTTATATGGTGTCTAAGGAGGCAATGTCCATTAACTCACAAAAGATGGAGGCAATTACCAAATGGCCCATATTGAAAAATGCTACTGAGGTACAAACTATCCTATGGCTAGCAAGGAATTATCGAATACTTGCTCAAGATTTCTCAAAGATAGCATGCACTTCATTAATTTGACTAGGAAGATGGTGAAATATGTGTGGACAACAAGATGTGAGCAAGCATTCTAAGGACCTAAGAAGAGACTTATGTCTGCCTCCATGTTAGCCTTACCATCTGTAGCTGAAAAGTTTGTGGTATATAATGGTGCATCTCATAAAGGTTTAGGCTATATATTGATGCAAAATGGATGGGTTATAGCTTACACATCTTCACAATTGAAGCGACACAAGAAGAATTAGCTAATGTAAGGCCTGGAATTGGCAGCAGTGGTCTTTCCCGTCAAGGTCTTGAGGCATTATCTATATGGAGTGCACTATAAGATTTTCAGCAATCCTCAAAGCCTTAAGTATCTAGTCTCCTAGAAGGACTTCAATTTAAGCAAGACAAGGTAGCTAGAGTTTCTTAAGGATTAAGATGTCCACTTCCAATATCACTTCGAAAAGGTAAATGTAGTCATCAATGCCTAAAGTTATAGACCATACCCTACTTCCAATCATCTACTCTCCATATCAATAGAGTTATGTGAGGAGTTTAAGCGAATGGGAATAAATACTGCTGTAAAAAGGAGATCCAAGCCACGTAACAAATTAGCCCACAACTAATGAGGATAAAGATGGAGGTGCTAGAAGGTAAAGCACCAAGATTTATGATCCATTTGTACTTAAGTGGAAGATTCAAGGTGAGGGTCACAATAATCCACGTTCTGTACATCCTAGTGGGAATAAACTATGCAAGGACCTTAAGAAAACTTTCTAGTGAAGTGATATGAAGCACGAAATAGTGGATTATGTGTCTAAGTGCTTGACATGTTAAGGAGTAAAAGAGAGGCATCACGCTCGTAAAACTCTTACAATCATGGGAGGTCCCTAAGTGGAAAAAAGACTCAATTTTCAAGGATTTATAATGGGATTACCAAAAATAAGGGGTAAGAATAATGCCATTTGGGTTATTGTTCATAGGTTGGCCAAGTTTACATATTTCATAGCCATGGCAAACATCTAGACTGGATCAATTTGCTTATGCTTATCTAATGAGATTGTTCGCTTACATGGGATGCCTAGCTCTATAATTTGTGATCGAGACATGAGGTTCCAAGCAAGATTTTGGCAGAAACTCTACGAAGCGGTCAGAACCAAGCTTAAGTTTAGTACAACATTTGACCCTCTATTGATGGCCAGACAAGGTGTACATCTAAGCACTAAAAGATATCTATGAGCATGTGCTCTAGTTTTCACGGAGGCATGGGATGAGCAGCTAATGCTGATCAATTCTCATACAATAACAGCTACCACTCTAGCATAGTAAGGTCTTCATTTAAAGCATTTTATGGCACGAGATGCACTCTATTATCCTGGTAAGAGATTGACAATGCACTCACCATTGGACCTGAACTAATTCAAGCAACCACATAGTAGGTTACAAGTGATCTAAGAGAGGATGAAGGCAGCCTAAAGCTACCAGAAGAGCTACATGGATAAGTCACAGAGACCTTCGAAGTTCGAGGTGGGAGACCAAGCCTTTAAAATGGTCTCACCTAACAAGGGTGTCATCTGATTTGGGCAATCAGATAAGCTCACCCGGAAGGTACATTATTAGTTATTCCATCACAGAGCAGGTGGGACAGGTAGCATATCGGCTACAACTATCACAGGAGCTCTTGAGAGTCCATAATGTATTTCATGTGTCCATACAACATAAAATGACCTGACTCATACGATCAAGCTAGAACCGTTACAACTTTAGGAGGACTTGACCTACGAGAAGCAACCAGTCGAGATCTTAGACTAGAAAGGTAAGTAACTTTGGAACAAAATGGTTCCCCTTGTTAAGGTCATTTGGGCTCACCGCACGACATCTGAGGTAACATGGGAACTAAAAGAAGAAGTTCCATCTAAGTACCCTCTAAGTAACCTCATCTATGTATTAAATAGGTATGAATAAGTTTCAGGGACAAAACGTCTTTTACGAGAGGCAAGATATAAGATTCTAGGAATTTTGATGTTTCTGAGTGGGTAATTTGTGAAATTTCAAAGACAAAACTTCTTCTGAGGGGATAGAATGTAAAACCCTAGAAATTTATATTTATAATTTTCAAAGAATAATTAAGATGTTTTTTTATTTCTATAAATTATCATTAGTCACTTGAGCTCATATGTAGCATCACAGTGTTGGGCCTTCCTATAAGGTATGGCCTTGTACCAAGCCCAAAATTTCTATTTTTAACCCAATCAAAATCTTTGAATAAAGATTAGTTCTAAATTTAGAATTTACTATTAATTGATTATTAAAAATTTAGACTTGACTCATATTAATTTTTATTTGTTAAAAGTTCATATTGTATCAAGTTTTTCGTCCTAAGATTTTAAATTTTTTAAATTTAAATTATGTAATATTTTGGGAATGCATATTGAAAATCTCCCCAAATATTCCACTTTTCCATAATTTACCCCCAAAATCTCTCTTCTTCCATTCTTTGCCTAGCAAGGAAAACGTTCCGTAAATTTTTTTTATGTGAAGCTGAAAACCCCATAAACGCACCTCTCTCTTCCTCACAGCTCTCTTTCTCTCATGCCTCTCTCTCCTACACGTCCCACTATCATCATTGTGTTACCACCCCTTGCTATCCCATCGGTGACACAATCAACCACTGACCCTTCTCCCTTTTTGGGTTCTTTGGTGAGAAGTTGTAGGGTTTGCTCATATCATGTTAAAAAAATACAAAACAATTTACAGGAAGTTTCGTAGTAGCTTGAATGCATAGAAACAGCCACCTTGCTCCTTAGTTCTATTTTCAACGTAAAAATCAAAAATTTTCTCTCTAAAATCTCTCTTAAAGGGCTTCGCTAGGTTCTATTGGATTTTAGAGGTAGTATTGAGTGGTTAAGATTGATTTTGTGGTTTTTCTTGAGTTGCTATCATCATATGAAATACGAATTCAATTAAGGTCAGAAACTGGACCTGCTTTGAGCTAACTTAAACTGGGTTTATTTACGTGGCCAAAAATAATGAAATACTTTAGGCACATATCTGTACTAGTATATTTTTCTTGAATTTTAAAATCATCAATTTTGAGCTTAAAACAGGGGAGAAATGAATTTTTTCTCAAGACTTCGCAACTCTAGCTTGAAGTTGACCATGTAGAATGATGTATGTTTTTTATGCAGTTTTTGTGGTTCATTGCGATTGCTCATAGAATGAAAGTTGTAGTATACAAAAAGGGCTTCCTATATTGTACTTATGCACCTAGATATGGTATTTCTAAATGAAGTTATAGCTTCTACAATTTATGCCAGAAAACTTACTTACACACCCTAATTGGCGTATGTTTCAATATTAGCTCTAGTTAGTAAATGAGCTTTTAAAAATGTTCTTAACTATTTAAAAATTAGAATTTAGTGCCATTAATGATAGTCATAAGACTTTAGGGGCTTGCTTGAGTTTTGGTTTGAGAAATCTCAGTTTTAGTGTAAGATTCTCCATAAGTTAGCCATGTTTAACAATCTGTTTTTATTGTTAGACCTAACAATGTAGGATCGAGCTCAAGATAGGTTGTTGCATTTGGTTGAGGAAATGTCTATGCCTTAACTTCCCTTAGCTACTCTTGTAAATTGTGTTTTGGATGTTTATGAATTGTTTATGTAAGTTGTATGCGAAGGGGATCTTATGTGTATAAACTTGAACTGCAATGTGTGATTTTGTGACTTTCTGAACATGTACTATGGTCTTATGATTGAACATTTGTATTTAGCATCTAATGTTTAAACTGGCTTTTGCTAAATTAATCGACGTTTTGACTCAATGGGTTGAGCTTAATAGGAGCCGAATGAACCTATTAATAAAATACTAAATCTTAAAGCGAAAAATTGAGGCGTGTTTATGGGAGGGTCCCTCCCAAGATCAAGGTAGGTTTACCTCGATATAGCAAAAAATTAGTCACCTTAGATTACATAGCATGCAGTTGTTTGGGTTCTGGTAACCCATAAGGTTGCATGGGTTCTGGTAATCCGTTAGGTTGTTCAGGTTCTGGGAAGCCATGAGAAGCTCTAAGGGGTCGCTCACCATTAACTAACGTATGATTCCAGTTTTGAACAATGGTTAAGAATTTTAAAGTTCAAAGCTCTTTAAATGGCTGGAAACCAATCTTGTTTTGAACAGTTTGAATATTTGTTCTCATTCCTAAATATTTGATATGAATTTCAACATGCGTTTTACTATAAGCCGAGTCTCGCTTTTTAGATTATTTTGTTTTCAGGTACTAACGTGCTGCATAGGGATGGGATATGAGCGAGGCTATATTGTAGCCTTAATTAAAGTTTTCATTAGCATGGAATAATGTCATACTTGTAGTCGATTATTTTGACGTTTGACTTTCGGCTATTGGCTTGGATTATAATTTTACATATTCTAATAAATTACATTTTTCCCCTTGTATTTCAATATGAAATATAGCGGTGACGCCCTCTAAGTTATTATTCGCTGCATTAAATATGCTAACCACTAGAAAGAAAATGAATTAGGATTTTTTGGGGTGTCACATATATTTTGTTTCCTGAATTATGATACATTACATCTCTCTAAGATATACCAATTGTTTTAGTGAGTTATTCATTGTGATTTGGTGAGCTACATTTTATTTAGTGACGAGTATATACAACTTGTGAGATGACATAAATATATCGCTCATTAACCTATGACATATTGAAGAATTCTATGTAACATGTTTTCTTATAAAGGAATTTGAATAACATTTTCATGAGATATGATATACTTATGGTGATAAGATAAGCATATATTTATCTCGTTAACATCTTTTAGTGAGTTATAAAATCAATTCTAGTGAGGCATGATGTGTATTTAGTGTACTATCTTAAAAAAATATATATACTTATATTTAGTGTTAATATTATATGGAATATTGTTGATAGATCAAAGACAGATGATTCCAGCATAGCACCTTGGGATATCGTTGTACAAGTTGTAAGAGACAGTTCTTCTGATGCAATTTACTTGAGGAATTTACACTTCTAATATATCCATCATACACAATTTAAGACATTCACTATACTTAGTTCACTTTTTATTTTCCTTTTAATTAAAGCCTAAAAAGAACATGTCCATACCATAATCCATTGCCCAGTATAAAACAAAATCATGAAAGATCTTCACAACCAACGGATAAGGATGCAAGTGACAAACTTGCTACAAATGAAGGAATGGAGAATGACAATACTAGTAATGCAGCTACAGATGAAAAAGCAAATAAAGGAGCTCCACTTTATAGTATTACAAATGAATAAGAGACTGCGCAGCCTAGGAAGAATCCTTCTATGACAACAATCAAAAGCATATCTCTAAACACAAAGGAGTAGGAGAAAGGGTCCACCCCAAAAGAAATCCCTACAAAGACAAAAACAACAGTAGTGAGTCTTTAAATCAAAAGTCAATAGAAGCAAAAAGCTCGTAAGGGAAAAACAACACATCAAGTAATTGTACAAAGAAGAGAAGGATGAATTAAGAAGCACAAATGAATAGAAACATTTGTAAGTATCCAATAAGTTCACAAGATGACTAGATAGAAGCAAATGAACCAACAAAAGTGCCTCATCCAACATCAAAACAAGATGTCCCTTATCTGAAAAATTCAAAAAATAGTGAAATAGGAAAAGGAAGCCTAAATTTAGACAAAGCAATAAAACAAGCTCTAGAAATGGCTACAACGCAATTAAAAAAAGAAGACCATGTGAGAGAGAAAGAACCAAAAAAGGATGCAAAGAATAATGGGCAACCAAAGTTAAAGAAAACAAGAAGATAATAAGGGACAAGAAGAATGCAACCTAGAAGATCCCTAAGTGCGCAATCAATTAGTAACGTAGCTATAAAGAGTACTAGTAGATCAGTGCTAGAAAACATTTATGAAGATAGCTTGAAGAAAACTGTGAAAGTCATTAATGACGAGAGTACAGAAGAAACATAGGACATTGTGGAGGACTCAACTAACAAAATGCCTCAACTTGGACAAGAAGAGAACATATTTCGAAGAAGAAGTCTTGCTGAAAATGAAGAAACTAAAAACAACATGAAAGCCTAGCACAAAGCAAATCAAAGTTAGATAGAAAAAATGTGCCTGAGGTAAAATTGAGAAAGAGAGAAAGAACACCAAAGAAAGTCCGATTGTTGTAAAGCATGGACAACTTTCAATTGTGAAACCTGATCATCAAAAGAAATATCCAAAACAAAAGCAAATAAGAGCATCATTGTTCTAGATGCCAAGATTGTCCAAAAACCTTAAGCGATAGAGACAAAGTACTAGAAGATTTTCCAAACCAGAATATTGCTAGCAAGTCTTGTTGCAATGATAGAGAAATTCAATGAGGCATAGAAAACACGTAACATAGGACATACATTTTATAGGATTCTCTAAGTTTCAAGTAATTGAATTACCAAGGGATTTATGGCAATGGCTCATGGATAAGTTTGATTCCTACTCAATAACATATACAGATTAAGTGATCAGAAGATATAGTGACACCAATGGATGTACATCTTATGTTTGCACTCCCAATTGGTGGAAGAAAGGTTGAAGAATTCACAACGAGAAGCCAAAAGACCCTGACTACAATGCAGTGATTTTAGCGTGGAGGAAAGAATAGAATCTTCAAGACTAGAAATCATAGCTGATCAAAATGACTGAATTACACATTGAAGAAAACTAACGTAGGGGAAAGCTTTAAAAGAAACTTTGTTTTATACATGGTATGTTGTTTCTTTAATGGCTCAAAGAATATCCATTGTACATTGCATTTTGCCAAGAATGTTGCAAATGTTAAAGCAATATTAGCAATTCATCAGTGTCTATACACCACTAACAAATAATGTGAATCAATTAAAAAGAGAG
>NCQV01010517.1:11351-32190 GCA_002740545.1 Lophocereus schottii | reverse complement strand
CTTATTCTACTCTTGAAGGTAAGCTCCCTCTTTTTTATCAATATAATCTACTGAACTTGATGAATATTTATTTTAGTGAACTCAAAACACTTCTTGTGAGTCAACCATCATTTTTGGGGAGCAGTAACAACAAACAAACGAAAGTTGTTTGTAGTGTGCCTTAGAATATATTACTGAGCTAGAAAGAATTTTTAGCATTTTTATTGACTAGAAATCGACATGGTAAGTGAGCATAACAACATTTTTAGTGAGTCAGACTAGAATTTGTAGTGAGTGTAAATCATTTTTGGGGTGCTGTGGCAATGCAATGAAGAGTTATTTGTAGTGGACCTTGGTCTATTGTAGTTAGCTAACATGCATTTTTACTAAGCATAAGGTTAATTTTAGTGAGCAGAAAATTATTTTTAAAGAGGTTGTTGCATCTCTAACTCTATAAAATGTTTGATAAAGAAAATTATTCGCCAAGCAATGCACTTAGGGGACCCAGAAAATTAACTCACAAATTTGGAATCCAAAAAAAATGCAAAAGAAAAGGAAATAGGGAGCACAAGAGCCCAGTGGCCTTAACTCGACCGTATTCCTGTCTTAGGTCTTTCATAGGAACACAATTGAGTTCTCTGCATAAAGCCTTCAGATCCCTACCTCTCTCTTACCCAATCAAACTCCTTTAGTAGACTTTGATCAAGATAGACTATCTATTCGGATTAAGACTACCAGGAGTCGAAGTGGGAAGCTTTTTCTTTAGTTAATTTATTTTGAGCATAATGAAAACAGCCACCCATTGGGGTTAAATAAAGAACATCTGAGTGAGGGATGAGAAAAATTAGAGAGTAAAACTAGAAAGAGATTGAGGGATTTTGGAATGAAAATTTAAGTGAAAATATTTCGACACTCGAGAGGTGCACGTTGGGTAATCCTTAAAGTGCATTCTTTTATGGAGTTTCGTAGGTGAATCATGTGGGTCATCCCAAGGGAAAAAATAAAATCTCTCCCTCACTCTTTCTCTTTACTTTCCTTCTCTTTTGTTCGTTATGTTGCTGACTTTATAAAGATGTAACCTTTAGGTAGTATCCTTGACCACTGATATGTTTATTTTGATTGCCTTTGCTTGGCCATGTATTTTGATTTCTATTATTTGAATTTACAACTCTAATATAATGCATGCCTATTATTTTAAGTATAAATAGATTATAGTTTCTCGTATTAGTTAATAGAGGCTATCGGTGATGACAGGTGATGCCGTGATGCATTCCATCACAACATCATACCTTTACGTCTGAATCTGGATCCTTAGTTCGCGCACATGAAATAAATGGTCCCCATACCAAGGATTACTCGGGGACCTTTCAAAACCCTTTTTGAATCGAACTTCTGTCCCTTCAGTGTCCCTTCAATTATTGCTCATTTTATGAAGTGAATTCGATTTATAAGTTTCTCCTAAAACTCACTACAGCTCTTATAATTAATTCTAATTTCTTTATATTTTTAGGCAGAATGATTCTTGATCAATGTCACTTTTTGGATCAAGATCTGGGTGCATATCTATCCTTGGATTGGACCGCTACCAAATCCTAGATTAGGCAGTTAACACTAGAAGGAAGGAGACCAATAAACTGTGCCTAGTTCTGGCCTAAGAACTAGAATGGGCTCCTGGATCAGAATTCTGGCCTAGTGTTTTGGTCCAGTCAAATTATTCTATCGAGATCTGATTTTTTTTAAAAAAGATATTATTATTCGCTAGTTTTGAATCCAAATATGTAGCACGTGAATCCAACCATTCATAAGATAACTGCACC
Organism: Lophocereus schottii; assembly: GCA_002740545.1. Lineage (NCBI taxonomy): Eukaryota > Viridiplantae > Streptophyta > Magnoliopsida > Caryophyllales > Cactaceae > Lophocereus > Lophocereus schottii. The sequence goes on along the minus strand of NCQV01010517.1, from coordinate 30,394 downwards.
CATGGATGTGGTCCCTATAAAGGCAAAATGTTTTTTTATTAATTAAATGTTCATTTTTTTTTTTACTTAACGCATATGTGGATTGGCATCTATTACTTAGCTCAAGAGAATTATTAATGAGCACAACATTAGCATCTTTGTTGAGCAGAACACCTACATTGTTAAAAGCAAGTAAAACATGATTTTTAGTGAGCTAGAATGACATTTTTAGTGAGAGACAACATTTTTAGGAATGAACAAATAGAACTCATTTGTAATGGACTTGGTATGTTTCAGTGAGCTGAATTACATTTTTAATGAGCAGAAAGTTAATTTTAGTTAGCAGAAAGTTATTTCCAAATAAGGAACAGGCTTTTTCTTTTTTTTTTTGTTAATAAATATTAATTTTTTTGCTGACTTAACACATATATTATAGACAACAATGATCCCTATTTATTAGCACAAAATATACTATAGTATTATTAGATTTGAATAAAAATCTCTCTTTCAGATGTTGCACCTTGATAGAGTTCTCCTCATAAGGAGGGTTGTTGAAAGACAATTCCCAACAATTAAAGGTTTGACTAGAGAGAAAGAGAAGGAAAGAGGGAAGGAGGGAAAAAAAGCTAATGAACTTGACAAAAGCACAATGCCAAAAGGGATTTAGAAAGGACAAAGTGTGACCTCTAATACAGATCAATAAAGCATAGAATACTACACAAGCCAGAAAACTCCAGCCAAAAAAACATGAAAAGCAAAGTACATGTTCACAAAATGATGAAACATTAGAGATAGAGATGTGACTTACTAAAACTACATCAATTCAAAAATAAATACCTAAACTAAATGTATATCCAACATTATACAATACTTGAATAATGTTTAAGCACAAAGAGATATTGAAGAAAAGGTTGAAGTAACAAAGATTTTAGCGAGTGCATTCAAAAATTCAAAACTTCATGGAGTACATGTCCAAAAATATACCATAACAATGAAGCACTCAAGAAAATAAAAGATGCAACAATAAATACATTCTCTTCATATTGTGAAGCTCAAATTCAAAAATCATCTACCATAGAAGCAAAAGACGAATAAGGGGGAACTCCTAATAAGCCACAAATCAACATGATAATGAATGGTGAAATAGAGCTGTAGTTCTGGAATGAATAAGTGAATTGATGAATGTTGTCTTGAAGCATAAACAAATTAGCAATAGCCCCAAACCTAAAAGCTCAAGATGAAAAAGGCCTTGATTTAAACAAAGGGATGATAGTTAAAGCCCAACTACTGTAACACCACCCACCCCTGCCCCCACACCATCAAAAACATTTAAGACACAATACAGCCAGTTGAAAAGGTTGGCATGAGATCAGAAAGTTCATCTCTTGCCAAAGAGTAGAATGAATCATAAGGACATAAAGCAATAAGACCAAGCAAACAAAAGAAAAAGCAAACAAAAGAAAAATCTATTGGTAAAAAAGATGACAAAAAAGAAAGCACCACCTAAAGCAACTAAGAATTTTAAAAATTTTAACAAATCCTAGTGAGTTGTAAGGGATGTTTAGTGAGCCATAAGATAGATTCAGTGAGTTGTACTTAGAAATCCAGTGAGCCATAATTATGATAAATTATGGCATGATGGTTTGTAGGAAAAAATCACAGCAAGAGGACAAGAGATGTGATTTTTTGCAACAATAAATGAACAAAGGCATATTGATTTTGCAACAATACTTGAGCGAGAAATTAAGAGATGTCAGAAATGGATAAAGTCCAAAAAGTTGCAACTAGCAAGTAGCAATATAATACATTTAATTATAAAATATACTACCGTAATATACAACTTTTATATGTTACGTCATTACTCTATCTTTTTGAAGGTGTTCTTCTCAACGTGTCACAAGAACTTCTTCATTTTCTACTTCAATATAAATGAAGGAAGGCTTGATATATTGGATAACATGCACATAACAACTTCATATAAAAAGGCATATGGTGAAACACATCTAATAGTGTTATGTTTAAAATGTTCACTCATTTATATAAATATAAATAAGCACATGATTTTATTCATATGCTATATACATTTATTATGCAAGCTAAGAAACACAATTTGTGAGATGGACATGTATTCCAATGAACTGAGAACCACAGTTAGTGAGGTGAGAGATGTAGTTTGTGAGCTGAACATAATTACTGAGAAAGTGATTGCATTTATATTAGCAGTGTCTGCTAGTGAGCTATGCATGTGATTTAGTGAGTTGGAGAACATTTCAGTCAGCTAAACTTATTTGCTGGCAAATGATTCTGTCTACATGAGCCACGATTGTGTTTTCTTTGTGAATTGTACATGTCTTTCATGGAGTTAAGAAAAATAGCCTAAGATGAAATTATTTTGGGCAAGGGGTTATAGTGTAATATGACTTATTTTTAGGTGAACATGACAAAACTTTAACCACACTAGAAATTTGGTAAACTCTAACACATGTTAAATATACACAAGCAGAAGGCTTTTGAAGATTTCTTGAGGACAATGTTGGGCATTCAAAAGATGAACTAATCCACACCATGAAAGCACTGTGAATGAGAACGCCCTAAAGAACAATGGATACTACCATAGACTATGGTGCATTCTACATAAGACATATGGAGCCATACTTTGGTAAGGGAGAAAAATAGTAATGTGGCTTCAAGGAGAATGGGTAAGTCTTATAGTACATCTTGAATCAAATGTAACATATATTAATAAAAGTACAATAAAAATCTCTATAATTGCTTTATATATAATTTTGGTTCAGGACAACAATCTACTTGGTCTAATGCGAGCACACTGCTGTTATGAGATAATCAACAATGAAGACAATGCATTAATGAACAAAGTGAACAGGCTCGCAAAGAAATTCCATGATTAGCAACAGGCATAAATCAATGCAAATCTGAACCAAAATCTTTTATAACTACTGTATAATACTATGATATGTAGTTTAAACAACCCTTTGTAAGGTATTTCATAACTCTTAATATGCTGAAACTTCATTATAACGAGCTAATCTTTTGCAATATTGAATATTGAGTCACTAACACCAAAAGAATTTCACATAGTAAGTAACATCCCTTGAAATAGGGATGAGAAAATTTTGAAAATTTTAGTGAGCTGGAAGGTAACACTAGTGAACTAGAATGCTTCGCTAGTGAGCAACATCTTTGAAACTTAAACTAATGTAGATAGTAATATGATATAAACATTAAACTAATATTTATATAGTGTTTCATATGTTCTACTATGCTCAATCTCTTTATCAACATATATTATCCTTTTTAATTGTTAAACTACCTAAAAGGTATAAATAATTTCGAAAATCTTAATGAGTTAGCAGATATACTATTGATTTGTGATGCTTTTGCAGTGAGAAACATCCTAAAAACTTAGAAGGTCTTTCATACAATTTACTAAATTGGAATGGCCATACAGATCCCATCTTATATCCAAACAAAAACATTGAATTTAACAAGCACAAATATATTGAGAATTATCGCAATTCTCCCAAAACATCACAATGAAGAAAAACTGTACAACTTATTAATCCAATACAAAAAAGATTTTATAAACCCTATGAAAACTTAAAGTATTGTATAGGCTGAATGCAAAATCTTCATTAATGGTGAAAGTCAATGCAAACTCGTCACCCTTGTAAGACACATATGCGGTAGTAAGCAAACTAATATTTTAGTGAGCATAAAGGAATAAGGCCATAGCTCGCTATGGTAGGATTCTTAGTGTATGGACCTGGATTTGCATCAAGGAAACAAAGATAAAAAGGAAGTCATAAAACTATCACGATTAAAAAAAATAATATAAAACAAGGGTAAAATAAAAACCACTATGATGAAGTTTTAAACATGAAGGGGGGACTTGGATAGGTTCTCATACATGCCTATACTACAGATGGATGAAGCCAACTTTGAAGAAACATCAAGAAATGAAAGAGAAGAGGCCTAAAAAAAGGGACCCGGCTGGGTTTTCCTTCTATGTAATGCATGTATATGCCACATTTACAAGAAGCAATAAAAGAAAAAATAAAGAGCGAAAGTAAAGGAGGACCCAATCGGGATCCACATTCACATGCTTTCATAATGAGTATGTAAGGATCAAAGCATAAAATCATCAAACAAAATAACAAAAGCAAGTAAGGCCAAAAGCAAGGGACCTGGTTGGGTTCCAAAAGCATGCATGACATAAGTCAAAGTCTAGGTGCTCCATTCAAGGGGCATGCAAACAAGAAAAGAAAGAGAAAGTAGGAACATAAGGACCCAGCCAGGTACTGTTAGGAATGAATCCTAGATGCGCTCACTGCGAAAATGCAAGCAATAAGATAAAAAGAAAAGGCAAATGAGAAGGTGGAACACAGCCGAATTCCCATGCATGGAGATCAGCAAAGGAGTCAAATTTGACCATCAAAGATGCTCATGAATAAGAAGGGCAACGAAAAAAGATGTCTTGGGGCCTAGCGAGGATTATTGGTGCTCAAATAATATCAAGGATATAATCCAAGGCCTATCAATCCAGTTAGCAAACTGGGGAAAGCAATCCACTTGCTTGAACGAGCCAAAATGGTTACCAGATTAAAGCTTAGAAGGCAATCAAAATTCAAGATTCATTAGACTTAGGAAAGGTCAAAATTCAAAATTTGTTAGGCTCGTGAAAGTTCTGCTATACCGGCGAAAGGTCAAAATTCAAGATCAGCTAGACCGACAAAAGGGTAAAATTGAAAAACCGCTAGACCGACTAGGAAATTGGACCTGGTTTTGGCCCAGGAACTCAACTGGGATTAGAATTCTGGCCAGTTTTATAGTCCAGTCCAATTACTTTGTCATGATCAGATTTTCAAAAAACAAAGAAAAATATTTTAAACAAGTTTTGAATCCGAATACGTGTAAACATTAAACTAATTTTCAAAAGATATTATTCTTTTCTATTGTTAAATAAGCAAAAAGGCATCACTGCAAAAATTACGACTTGTGCCAACAGGATTGATTTGTTGGCAAAGCGTCAATTTACTATTGGAAATGGAGATGCCAACAAAAATATTTCTATTGGTTGTATTGTTGGGATTGGTTCTATTGATAAAGCCATTTCTAATAGAAAATTGCATTCTGTTGTGAATGTTAAACAATACCAACAAAAATTGATATGTTGACATTTTTGTTGGCATTGCTTATTCCAACAATTTCAATCCATTGACATTAGTATTCCAAATAGAAACCAATTTGTTAGCATTTATGTTGGCATTGCTTATTCCAATAATTTTATTTCATTGGCATTGTTATTCTGAGCAAAAATCTATTTGCATAGAAATGTTTTGGTGCCACCATTGCCAACATATGATTCTTGTTGGTGTTGCAATTTCCAACTTTAAGAAATTCTATTTGCATTTATTTTATCCCCATGTGATTACTGTTACTATTGGTGTTGCATAGAACTTAATTATTGAAAATTATTTATTTTCCAATCGATGTCATACTAAATTGATATATATGTTAATATTGGTACCAGTTTATACAATACATAAGCATGTAACTACTAGGATATAAACATTCATGTAGTTAGGCAAATAAATAATATTCAATCATATATATAACTACTGATGATAATGAATCTGGAGTTTAACATCATGTCTATCCAAAATAAATTATTATACCAAAATTGGAAGAAACTGTGCATGAAAGGAAAAGAAAATGGTATCTAATATTATGTGAGTCCACTGCTTGTAATTATTATCAAACGAATTCCTAGTATCATTCAAATGGTTCTTGATCATGCATCTTCATCATCCGACACAAGTTCATCTTCACCTGAAGGTGAACCACGCTTGTACGATGGAAAATATTTCTGAAACTCTTGCCAGGAAGAACGATCAGCTTCCTTGTCTTCAATACTTCTATATTCTCCTCTTCTTAGTTGAGATTGACCTCATGACAACATTTCATTATATAAATACTTAACCAATTAAGTGGTTTCACTAAAGAATAAAACTGTCAACATTAAAGTACTTCAATAATGTGGGGAAAAGATTTTTAGGCATTACCTTCAGCAAAAGTAAGTCTCCCATCACTCTTCAGACCCAATCAACTGCCCTATTTGCCTTATGTTGTGCTCTTTCAACCTTTTCTTCTGTCTCTTGCAATTTTAATGTCATATTCTTCAAGTCCTCCTCTGCCTTAATTCTTCTCTTTTATTGGCCAATGCACATCTCTTTCCATGAGAACGCGACACCTTGACACCTAACCCATAAGTTTTTGCATGGCCATTTTTATCTTCACTAATAGTTTCCTTATATATCTTATCCCGTACAGCTTTATCTGATCTAGAACTCTCTGGTAATCCATCCAATTTCGTCAGAATTTCATCCTATATAAAATTATACAAAATCAGCCAATGTAATTGTACAAATTCTTATCTATATGTGTAAAATTACGAAAAACTCAAAGAAAAAGGGGAAGCAGGTGACATACAAGTGTTGCAGCAGATGCATCGTTAAGCTTAGTTTCTAGCCGTTTTGGTTTATGGGTAGCCTCAAATAACTCAAGCTTGTCTGGTTCTTTGCCATCTTTTGTCTATATGTGGGAAAAAAACAAATATTAAAGTACATAAATACAGCATATTGAAGACGTAGTTAATGTAATTAGAAACTTATTTGAAGTACTAACATATATGAAATGAATAATTAAAGGGGCTATCATTTCCCTATGTAGCCTTACGAAGCTCTTACTTCCACCATAATGAGACTTTCATAATTAGCTCGATTTTCCAAATTTCTATTAGTTCGAGCCTAAATTAAATTCATAATGATGGTATTATTTTCAAATGTATATATGATTATTCATGAAAATAAGCAAATACCACTTACTCGCCCTAGAGTAGATGCCCAAAATTGAACTGCATTTCTCCATTGGTGCTCCAGAATAATTGTTGGTCTAGAATTCAGAGCCTATTAATAGACTTCTTGTTAAATTTCTCCCCTTTCAATTTGCACTTGTTCCACCTCCAACTGGCATCTAATGTCTCCCTGAACCATTGTCTCGGCTCTTTTCCTTTGGGGAATTTGAATTACCCCTACTACACATATATCCATTTTAAGAAATAAAATGAATAGTATAAGTGCACAAAAATATTTATAAATTTGAGATAAATAAACATATTAGCGCTAAATTTAGTATTCTATACCTGTACAATGTTCCAGATATGTTCTATTCTATCTTCTCTAATTTTCCTGAAGTCAATGCAATCAATTGACATGATCGTTGGATCTCTTGTGAGGACACCGATAAATGAAGACAATCTCCTTGCTTCATTATTGTCTGGTTGGCCAAAGTTATTCACTGATATATATATTCACTCCTTTGGTGGCTTTAGTTTGTTGCACCCATGCTTCTTTGTGGTGTTCATGATGAGATCCTTAGATATTTTTTATTTACACAAGAAGACAAATAAAGAAAAATTAACAATAATAACAAACAACCAGAGAACAATATATAAAATAGCAAACCTTAAATTAGTTGCACCTATACAACAAAAATGGAAAAATGGTTTAAAATAACATCGACGTTCTCTTTTTCCTGTTTATCTTTTGGAAGGAGGGCTCAGGTACAAGGGACCTTTGACCATGCCACTACTAACTCGGTTAGTGGAGCCAAGCGAACATCCTATGACACCCTCCTCGCCCCTCCAAAAATACAAAAAGGAAAAAGAAACAAAGTAACAGTTCCAGTACATTGCAAAAATTTTAAATGGTTATCATTTAAGATATACAACAATCAACTGAAAGCAACACAGGAACAGTAGCAAAAAGAAGATGAACGAGCATATTCAAGAAACAATTCCAGTACATTGCTTGTCGTGTGACGAAGAAGATGGATTGTCAGACATGAATTTTTCTTGTATGTTGTAACAACAAATTGAAGATGACCTAGCATATTCCAGAACAACAGTATCACAGGCAGTGATTCAAAACGCAGATTCAGTAGCGGTTGCGGTTTCGGTCACGATGTCACGGGAATGGGATGATACGCTTGTCACAGAACGAATCGCGGTCGTCGCAGCGTGAAATGGTTCACATAGTGCGTTTTCGGTTGAATTTGTAATTTTTTAGCTTTGTACTATTACTATGTAAGTAATTGTATTATTAACATAATTTTTGTTCATATTTGGAGTCATGGAGTTTGGGAATGGGGACAAACCGGTTAAGTATTAAGCTTGTTGAAGGGAAAAAAAAATAAGCAGTGTTAGATTTTAAACTTTTAGAAGATGTTTTCAATTTGATTCCTAAAAAAATTATGTTAGGTGGAAGGTAAACCATATTAAGTTTGGTCTAAAATATTACTTTTTTAATTTGAGTAACATAATAGGTTAATTTTCACAATAGTTAAACTAAATAATTGAAGATAACTTTGACTGAGATTATAACGTCACACAATAGTACAAAACTATAAATGGTAGAAGATAAAAAAAAAGTGTAAATAATCCCATGCTACAAAGTCCACAAAAGATAAGATACAGTAGTTATCTTATTGTACATTTGGTAAAGCCCATATCTAAAATCCAGAATAGATTATCACCACCAAAATGAATGACGGGGAAGATCCTAATAGGTGTCATTATTATTCTGATCAACAGCATATGACTCTTGTTGCTGGTGATAATGAGATGACACTGTTGAATCCATCCAAGATTGCTCACTTGAATTTGAATCACCGCTATAAAATGTGAGCCGATAATGATGATGATCCCCATAATTAATAGTCCCTTGGTTGATGATCGGAGGGTTATCTAAATGTCGTCTACTTAAATCAGGCCCAACAAATTGTGGCTTATTTGAAGGATAAGGCAGCGAAGGGCAATTAGTATTATATCCATAGTTGTTGAAGAAACCTCCGTATGTTTCATGGCCGCCTGAAGAAGCAAACAAACCAGGCCTTATAAAACTTGACGGCGCTTCTTGGAAACTTGCATAGCCATACATGGCGTCAGTTGGATAACCATGTGGTTAAGCAGGTTCCTTACCTTTCCGGATGCGACGATAAGTTTGGGTCGGTTCACTTGGCTGCTTATTCGGGGAACGTCGACATCTTCTGTCATCTTCAAGAGGAACACCACGACCACGATCACGATCACCAAAGTAATCAGTTGATCGTCTAGAGGAATAGGAAGCACCCATTTCATTCGCACCTTCATTTCCTCCATCTCCTCCACCTCCACTTCCACCATGACTACTCGAGGGGGACAAGTTTTCCTCCGAGTCACGATCACTGCTCTGCATATCTTGAAGTTATTGGTCAACACTGTAGCGAAATGGAGTGGTCGCATCAGGTTGGGGATCATCATCCTTCTCAATATTGATGGCGACATTAACATGATCATCATTCTCAGCTGCATAAAATACATTTCGTTAGAATCTTAGATAATGAAGCTTCAAACTTTAAAATTTAATATATGTGTATAATTATATATGTGTATCCGTATGAATAAATTACGGTCACCCAGCATTGACAATGCAATTGCCCTTTGAGCGATAGATGTTCCAAAAGTATCCATCCTATCTTTGTAAAGAAACACCTGCATATTTATGCCAATGTTAAATTTCATAAAATGTAATGTAGAAGATAAATTAATAAAGTAATAATGAGACATATGATTTATCACGGAACCTGTCGCGTTGCTTTTATTTACTTGTCAACATCTGGCTCCAATCTCATTATCACATTTTGGACTCCAGTTCTCACCTCCCTATCTTCCCAATCTTGACTTTGTGGAAATATGTATTGGGGACTAAAGAAATATCCTTGTAAAAAAATCAAGCAGATTATTAATTACGGAAATACGATATACAATCTGTACATTATATTGTAAAAAATGTAGACACTGTAATACAAATTCTGCAGCAACTTCGAGGTGAGTAATTCTTGGTTCCTCGATTTAAAACTTTGCATTTGATATTTTATGATTTAGTATAGTAAACATATTCATGTCAAGCAGTAAATGTCAATCATATGATTTCATGATTAATTGTAACGATTGAGGTATTGCGAGTTGTTAATTAGGATATGAATGCATTCACTATAATTTCAAAGTTATGAAATTAAAAATTAATTTGCTTGATGAATTTATGCTGAAGATCAGTTAATGCTTTGATTATTGAGAGCTATTGGGTTGGACAACATTGTAGCAATTTTTCTGAAAAATATACATATTATTGGGCCATTTATAATTAAAAGTCGTGAATTTGGAGGTACACGTTGTACGTCATGAATTCCAAGCATGTATTTTCTGAATTACGAATTTTGATCAAGATGTCATGTTTAATGAAATGTGATTATATGGGTTCATTACGTTACGTTTTTGGGAGAAAAACTCATGTCTTGACCAGGGCTATTATAGAACATTCTAGAATTATGGTCATAGTAGTGATTGTCGTTATGTCATTTATTGCCTTCACATGGCAATGCCAGGAACTAGTAATGGCACTAAAAACATTAATAATGATTCGGGCATAAATGACCATAAGGTAATAATTTAAATTATGCAACAATGGCCATTAATAACAAGGGCCCATACTGATAATAATTTAACAAAGTAAGGACAAGTAAGCCGTTACCCATTACGCATTTATCACGACAGGGATTTAAATTGTCTATTAAAATAAGATATTTAAGAACAGGGATTCAAATTACTAACCTCTTACATGCTAATAATTAGCACATGGCTCAAGGGATTCAAATTATCGATCAAAAAAAAAATCCTAACAAATTTGATAACCTTGCACTAATCATAAGAGAATTACATATGTAAAGCAGGAAGGAGGCCACATCTGTCGGTTCAAACTGCCAGTGCACATTTTTCAAAGGAGAGAGAATCTCAAAAACCAGGTACGTACATTGTCTATGTTCTTCAAAAACTCACAATGTTCTCAGCAATGAAAAATTAATACAAGATTCATTTAATGAATCAATTTCTTAATGTTTTTGTCACATGAACAAGTGGCCCCGCCAATTATCATTAGGGCTCATGCCCATCAATTATCAAGGCTTATACTGACTAATATATCCGCGCACGGCGTCAACTCAGGCTTCTCGATCGGCCTGGGGGGTGAGAAGCCAAAATATGATCGTTTCAAGATGTACATCGACCAAGGGGTCCACTTTCAGATAATAACTAGCAAATCAATTCTACTTATACATTCTCCCTCTCCTATTTGCACAGCAAAAATGGTTTGAAATGCGGCCGGCCCAACTCATTTACCACAAACTTATTTTACCACATAGAAATGTACGTGCTGAGTTTTGGCTCATCATTCGCATGTTTTCATGTTTTCTGTTTTAGGTATAAGAAGAAGGGAACAATAATTCTACTGAGAAATCAGAAAGTCGCTAAAACAAGGGACATTTACTGATTGCTAGCCAGTCAGCGCCCACAGTGATGATAGGCTTTCAGACTAAAGGTTGTGTGTTGCTATTCCATTGAAATCCGAGGACAATAATACTTCGCATTAGTACATCAAGTTACCACATGGGGAACAAACAGTGTGAGGAGATAAGTATCTATTTGAGGTGATTTCAGTTATTTACTAAATTAGACAAGCCTTGTTCATTCCAGGAACGACGGTAACGCCTCCTTTCAAAACAAAAGTCTTTCGCTGTAGATTAATAAATTTATGGTTAAGATAAGTAGCATTAGCTTTTGGGGGCGTTACAATACCACCTCTTATGACTTCGCTGCAAAATTGGCATTGAACCTGCTGTCTACTTCCATCAATAGCTATACCAAAGCGCCATCCAATGTCTTCAGTAGAATGACTATTGCGTCCGGGCATTTTTTTCCTCCTTTAAACCTGTACAAAAATTTTTTTATAAAAAATTAGAATAGTGTTTAGAACTGATATGACAAACAAATTAAATTCTAAGTTCCAAAGCTAATATTGAATTTATATGCTATTGTGGTGGCAAATGCATCAATGAAAATAAAAGCTATCAACTTTGAAAATTTCAAATAAAGTTAAATGTCTAAGATTACATCATTTAGTTTGGAATATGGTAATAAACTAATTTTTAATTATTGTTATTTATGACAACTAATATAAGAAATAACGTTTAGAATTAATACGATATCAATATGTCATCTTTTATGCTTTTGTACTATTTTCATTTGTAATAACAAATCTATGAATGAAAAAAAGGTGCTATTGTTATTTGAATTATTTAGGATTACGTCGTCTTAAATTGAAAATATCATAGTAAACTTAACTTTAATTATTATTATTTGAATGAAACCTAGTATGTCACCTACTTCGAGAATGAACAATTTCCATTATTTCTCCTTATTTTTCCCTCTAATTTTATCTATTTAAATTTTATACACCTTATATCAAATATCTTATTTAGGACTCGTCTATTTCTTATTTAGTTTTGTATGTCCTCAAGAATATGAGTTGCGATTAATTAAAATATAAACATATAATTATGTTTTGAATGTATAACAATATAACATCATCATTTTCATTTAAAAAAATATTATATTTATATCGGTTTATCGTTATACGCTTGTAGCCCACTAAAAGCCAAGATTTTCAATACAAATTCGTAGAATTTCATAATAAAATATTACGAGACGGTAAATCTTACTAAATAGATAAACTCAAAAAATAGGTTATACACACAGTGTTTTATAATAAAAATTCTTATGAAATGATTTCATTCAGATCCTATAACTTTGTTCACATAATTATGATATTAAAATATTAACTAACTACATAAGATAATTAATTAAACTATATAAACAATTTGCTACGAACAAATATTAAAAATTAATACAAACCCTATAATCATAATTTGATACCAAAAAAAAACAAAAATAATTTGATACCAAAAAAAAACAAACACTTACAAATTATTACTTGATTCATGCTTGCACGGCACCTTTTGTGAAGCCCTAATCAAAGTTTTTTTTTAAAAAAAAAAAGAGAAGCACTTCAAGCTTCCAGAGGAAGCCTCACGATTTTAACTCTTACTAGTCAAAACACAAGGCACGCCTTCTTCCTCACCAAAGATTACGGAGAGCTTCTCTCTCCTCTCTCTCCTTTCGCTCTGCTCAATTCATCTGGGTCTGCTTGGTTGCCTCTGCTCCCCCCTCTCTCTGTCTGCTTGAAAGTTGTTCTCTCTCTCTATCTCTCTCTCTCTGTTCACGATTCTGGGCTGCTTGAATGCTTTAGAGCCTCCAATAGTGCTCCACTGCTAGTGTTCGATTCTGGACAAAAAAGCAAGCAAGTCAGTCCTCTTCAATGAAGGTATGTCAAAAACTCAAATTATGCAAACAATTGGTTACCTTTGTGGATTTTTGGCAAAGTATGGTTCCCGACACTTATTTGTAGATCCGATTTTCTGTCTTCTTCCTTTGTAGAGTCACGGGCACTGATTTGCACATCTGGATTTTTGTCACGAGCACTTTTTTGTTGATTCATGTCTCTTTCTAGATGTGGTGTTTTGTCTGCTTTGTTTGTCACCTTTTCAATTTGAAAGCAAAAGCATCATACATCTCCTCACAAAATTTCCCTCTTCAGCCCGGCCTAATCGTCCATTCCACGTTCCGGTACGGATGGAACGGCCGTTCCACCGTGGAACGTTGTGCGCTTCGAGTTTTCGTTCAAACTCGGAACGCTCATGTTGAAATCCGTGACAACTCGACCGTTCCGGGACGGAGCGGCTGAGTTTTGAATCCCTGAACAAAACATCACACCTTTTAGGAAAAGATCAATTGCTACTACTAACAAATAATTTATGAGTTGGATTCCAGCTTACTAGTCTTGAGTCTCTTCGCTTTTGATAAGATTTATTTGGAGTAAATTCATATAATAATGTTGTGTGCAGTTCAAATATGTTATGGCCATAGACAGCTATTCTTTTTAGAGGTAAAAATTATCTTGTTGATTGTGGAGGATGTGTTAGGATAATATAAAGCCTTACCATGTCATGCTTGACTAGAATTTGACTAATACTTCACACATCCCATACGGGGTCTAGTCTAACGTCTAGCTTGTCACCCTTGAGCTTTGTAAGGTAGATGCTTAGCATAGGCTAGATCATGGCTTGATTTTGTATGGGCTCATGAATCAAATCAACCAAGGGAAGGAAAAGATAAATTCGAAAGCTGGCTTTTCCTCTAGTGCTACAAAGGATGCTGAGTATCAATGATAACTCCAGTTGCACTTGTTGATGGCATAATTTTTGCAATGATAAATGATAACCAGATTATGTACTGGAACTGTTTTAACATTATGATGATATGTTTCCCATTGATTGTTGTATATCTTAAATGATAACCACTTAAACTTTTTGCAATGTAATGGAACTCCCTCTTTGTTTCTGTGTTTCTGTTTCCTTTTTCTATTTTTAGAGGGGCAAGGAGCGTGTTGTAGGATGTTCGCTTGGCTCTACTAACCAGATTGGTAGTGGCACGGTCAAAGGTCCCTTGATTTGATTTCTAGTCTTGTATCTGGGTTCATGTGATACTGCTGTTTATGTCAGTTGAGTGCTTCTTACAATTGCTTCATTAAATTTCTATGCCAAGCCTTTTATATGAAGCTTGTCTTCACCTGGTGCTGCCGTTCCTGTGCTGCTGTTCTAGAATATGCTGGTTCATCTTTTGTTTGTTGTTACAACATACAAGCAAAATTGATGCCCAATAATTCATCTTCTTCGTCACATGGCAAGTGATGTACTGGAACTGTTTCTTGAATATGCTGGATCATCTTCTATTTGCTGTTGTTCCTGTGTTGCTTTTAGTTGATTGTTACATTGTCTATCTTAAGCGATAACCATTTAAACTTTTTGCTATGCACTAGAACCGTTTCTTTGTTTCTTTTTCCTTTTTCTATTTTTGAGGTGCGAAGAGGGTGTTGTAGGATGTTTGCTTGGCTCTACTAACCAGATTAGTAGTGGCATGGTCAAAGGTCCCTTGATTTGATTTGATTTCTAGTCCTATATCTGGGTTTCTGTGATGCTGCTGTTTATGTCAGCTGAGTGCTTCTTACAATTGCTTTGGTAAATTCCTATGTCAAGTCTTTCATGTGAAGCTTGTCTTCATTTGATGCTACTGTTCCTGTGATCAGGGATTCAAAACTCGGCCGCTCCATCCCAGAACCGCCGAGTTGTCATGGATTTCAACATGAGCGTTCCGAGTTTGAGCGAAAACTCGGAGCGCACAATGTTTCACGGTGGAACGGCCGTTCCATCCATACCAGAACAGGGAGCGGATGATTAGGCCAGGCTGAAGAGGATGATTTTGTGAGGAGATGTATGATGCTTTTGCTTTCAGATTGAAAACATGACAAACAAAGCAGACAAAACACCAGATCTAGAAAGAGACATGAATCAACAAATAAGTGCTCGTGACAAAAATCCAGATGTGCAAATCAGTGCCCGTGGCTCTACAAAGGAAGAAGACAGAAAATCGGATCTATAAATAAGTGTTCGGGAACCATACTTTGCTAAAAATCCACAAAGGTAACAAATTGTTTGCATAATTTGAGTTTTTGACACACCTTCGTTGAAGAGGACTGACTTGCTTGCTTTTTTGCCCAGAATCAAGCACTAGCAGTGGAGCACTGTTGGAGGCTGTGGAGCATTCGAGCAGCCTAGAATCGTGAACAGAGAGAGATAGAGAGAGAGAGCAACTTTCAAGCAGACAGAGAGAGAGAGGAGCAGAGGTAAGCAAGTAGACCCAGATGAATTGAGCAGGGCGAAAGGAGAGAGAGGAGAAAGAAGCTCTCTGTGATTTTTGGTGAAGAAGAAGGCGTGCCTTGTGTTTTGACTGATAAGAGTTAAAATCGTGAGGCTTCCTCTGAACGCTTGACGTGCTTCTCTTTTTTTTAAAAAAAAAAACTTTGATTAGAGCTTCACAGAAGGTGCTGTGCAAGCGTGAATCAAGTAATAATTTCTAAGTGTTTGTTTTTTTTTGGCATCAAATTATGATTATAGGGTTTGTATTAATTTTTAATATTTCTTCATAATAAATTGTTTATATAGTTTAATTAATTATCTTATGTAGTTAGTTAATATTTTAATATCATAATTATGTGAACAAAGTTATAGGAACTGAATGAAACCGTTTCATAAGAATTTTTATTATAAAACACTGTGTGTATAACCTATTTTTTGACTTTATCTATTTAGTAAGATTTACCGTCTCATAATATTTTATTATGAAATCCTACGAATTTGTATTGAAAATCTTAGCTTTTAGTTTTGGGCTACAAGCATATAACGACAAATCGATATAAAAATAATACTTTTTTAAATGGAAATGACGATTTTATATTGTTATACATTCAAAACATAATTATATGTTTATATTTTAGTTAATTGCAACTCATATTCTTGAGGACATACAAAACTAAATAATAAATACACAAGTCCTAAATAAAATATTTGATATAAGGTGTATAAAATTTAAATAGATAAAATTAGAGGGAAAAATAAGGAGAACTAATGGAAATTGTTCATTCTCTACGTAGGTGACATACAAGGTTTCATTCAAATAATAATAATTAAAGTTAAGTTTACTATGATATTTTCAATTTAAGATGACGTAATCCTAAATAATTCAAATAACAATAGCACCTTTTTACATTCATAGATTTGTTATTACAAATGAAAATAGTACAAAAGCATAAAAGATGACATATTGATATAGTATTAATTCTAAACATTATTTCTTATATTAGTTGTCATTTAAATAACAATAATTAAAAATTAGTTTATTACCATATTCCAAACTAAATGATGTAATCTTAAACATTTAACTTTATTTAAAATTTTTAAAGTTGATAGCTTTTATTTTCATTGATGCATTTGTCAGCACAATAGCATATAAATTCAATATTAGCTTTGGAACTTAGAATTTAATTTATTTGTCATATCAGATCTAAACACTATTCTAATTTTTTTAAAAAAAAATTTTTTACAGGTTTAAAGGAGGAAAAAAATGTCAGGATGCAATCGTCATTCTACTGAAGACATTGGGTGGCACTTTGTTATAGCAATTGATGGAAGTAGAAAGCAGGTTTAATGCAAATTTTGCAGCAAAGTCATAAGAGGTGGTATAACACGTCTGAAACAGCATTTAGCTCACAAGACGGGTGACGTTGCTCCTTGCCCAGACGTCTCTGTTGAGGTCAAAAGAGACATGATGAAATTATTGACAGAATATAAAGAGAAAAAGAGACAAAAAACAAGGATCACTAGAGACTTGGAAGATGAAATAACACGATCATTCAACCGTAATGATTATGTTGATGATGAGGAGGAGGAGGATGCTAAGCTAGCACATGCTAGATATAAAAGTTTGGAGCAACATCGGTTTGAACATGAACAACGGGTGTATAGAGCAAGCAGGGGTGCACATTTTGATAAACGAGGTAGTAGTCGACCACCAAGTGTTCCCCAAATGCGTCGATCAGCTACTGTTCAAGAGAGTAGTTTAAGAGCATCAAGGGATATGGCATATGAACAAATGTCAACCCCAGCCACTAGACTTAGAGCTGTTGAAGTGGAGCTTGAAAAAGATCGAACTAGGACCAAATAATCAAAAGTCAGCACAAGTTGGTTGAAAGCGGCAAAGAACAAGATGATCAAGGCATTTGGAAGTTGGGTTATAGATACCAACGTGCCATTTACAATGGTAGATTCTGTATATACCAATCTGTTCCTTAAGATTATTCGTGAGGGTGGCCCTGATGTAAGAGCTCCTTCTTCTTACGAACTCTCAGATGTTTATCTACCGGAAGTTGCAAAAGAAATTAGGCAATGGATATCTGAATTTGCCCCCAAATGGAAAGAAAGAGGTGTTACTATAATGTGCGACGGTTGGTCCAGCATGACTAGATTAAACCTCATCAATTTTCTTATTTACTTAAATGGTTACACCGTCTTCTATAAATCAGTTAATGCATCAGATGTACAACGTAAGGATACTGATTACCTCTTTAAACTCATAGTTGGTCCAGAGAAAGTAGTCTAGATAGTGACCGACAATGCAGCTCTAATGAAAGCTGCAGGGAGAATATTGATGGAAGAGTTCCCGAATTTGTACTGGACACCATGTGTGGCCCATTGTTTGGATCTCATTTTGAAGGACTTTGCTAAGCTTGATCGCGTTGGAGAAGTTATAAAGACAGCCAGGATGATCTCAAACTACATTTGTAAATATGATTGGGCTGTAAACTATATGAAGAAGTTTACAAATAATCGAGATATCTCTTGAAAGTTTGGTGAGGCATAAAATTGCCTTAAGAGACATGTGGGAGTCACCTGAGTGGTTGAACTCTAGACTAGGGAACTCAAAAGACGCAACTGCAAAACAAGTGTGTCAACTCATTCTATCGTCAAGTAAAGAAGCCTTGTCATTTTGGAAAAAGGCTGATGAAGTTCTAAGACTATTTGAACCTCTTGGCAAGCTATTGAGATTAGTTGATGGGGATGACAAGCCGACCATGGGCTTCATATATGAGGTAATGGAACGTACAAAGCTAGCTATTGACAAGACGCTCAGGTATAGCAAGAGTTATGAGGCGATAGTTGGCAAAAGATGGAACCTCCTACATACTGATTTGCATGCTGTAGGTATTGCATTAATTTTGTAATTTGTATTACAGTGCCTACATTTTTTACAATATAATGTACAGATAGTATATCGTATTTCCGTAATTAATAACCTACTTGATTTTTTTACAAGGATATTTCTTTAATCCCCAATACATGTTTCGACAAAGTCAGGATTGGGAAGAAAGGGAGGTGAGAACTGGAGTCCAAAATGTGATAATGAGATTGGAGCCAGATGTTGACAAGCAAATAAAAGCAATGCGACAGGTTCCGTGATAAAGCATACGTCTCATTATTACTTTATTAATTTATCTTCTACATTACATTTTGTGAAATTTAACATTGGCATAAATACACACGTGTTTCTTTACAAAGATAGGATGGATACTTTTGGAACATCTATCGTTCAAAGGGCAATT
>NCQV01010517.1:0-11249 GCA_002740545.1 Lophocereus schottii | reverse complement strand
GAAAAACAAACAGATTTTTAATATTTATAAACTCCAAGTGCAAGGTATATCGTTGAGTACTTGGGGTGTCGTCCGCAGGGAATTGTGTTTCCAACTACCAAGGCTAACTAAAGCGTCTCGAGCCAGGTGAAATCAAAGGAAAACAAAGGGTAACCTAAACTACATTAACAAACATAGAAAAAGCGGCTTGGAGTTGTGATTTGACCAATGAATGAACTAACTAATCGAGACGAGTCCTAACCTACCCAAACTACATCACGAACTAGAGATGATCGGTTGCACCATCAAAGATCGCCTAAGCCCTCTCTCAAGGGTCATGAGCTGGTCTAATTAGCCTAACCGCCTATTTTCATGGGGTTCGCCCAATTAGACCACAAAACTAGCAACCCCGGACCTATCTCGATTCAGGCACTATTTTCATGTCCCGAACTCGGCTATTCCTTCTCCCACACTAGCTAATTGACCTCACCTCTCAGCATAAGTCAATTGCCTAAAAATATGGATGAAAGCTCTCTCAATTATTTCATCGAATACTTGACGGGCGTGAAGGAAAACTCTAAGTTCTAGGCATAGATTGAGTATGGTTAGGCCAAATACAAGACGAAGTAACCATTAAGAGGCTAATCACAATCCAAGCCAATACAATCTACGCACTAAACATCACAAACACAACAAAACCTAAACTAACAAACAAGGACATAAACTTGAAGAACAAAACAAAGAGAATGAAAGAAAATAAATCGAAACAACTAAATAACATGAATCAACAATGAAAACTAAATATAAAAACCAAACAAAACAAATACAAGAATTAAACTAACAAAACATAAGCAAGAACAACATAACTAAAGAGATAAAAGGGGAGAGAACTTAGTCTTGAATTGATGAAATAATTTGAAATCTAAAGATTGAATCCAACATTGCAATCTTCAATCCTAAACTAACCCTCCTTTTGAGATTTTATTTGCTAGAACCTAACCTAAACTACTCTAAAAATCGCCAGAGAGAAGCCTCAAGCGAACCCCCGTACGACCTCCCGCAAAAACTGGCTGAAAAGGGCTTTTATCGTGATATTGGGCCCGACGCACGGCCGTGCCACCGAGCACGGCCACGACGCACGGCCGTGCGCCTAGCCGTGTTGGCCGTGCTTGGCTTCAGCCACCGGTGCACGGCCGTGCATCCCTGCAGGATGGCCGTCCACTGCTGTTTTCTGCTGTTTTTCGCCGGTTTATCCCATCTTCGCTCCTTTTCACGACGTTTTCTTGATTTGGCGTTATTTCCTACAAAACATAAATAAAACAAGGTAAAATCCTAAAGATTAAATTATTATATGAGCTAAAAATGAGTAAAAGAGGCACGTAAAATAGGGCAATTTATCGCCTAACAAATACCCCCGCACCTAACTTTTGCTCGTACTCGGGCAAAATAAAAGAAAAACTAACTTAAGAACCTAGCTCACTTTCGTAGGAATCACGGTTGCATTTAGCGTATGCAACAAGCCCTTTAAACCCCTTGGTTACCTCAAGTGGATGAGTTAGGTCTCGTGAGTATTTACAGAAGATATACCCACAAAATCTCAAAAAGGAAAACAAAAAAAAGAGAAACAAAAAATGAAAAATTAAAAAAATGACAAAACACAATATATACATCGGGATAAACTGTACATGTTTGGATCAACCAAAAACCCCTCGCAACTCAAGTATCAGTCTATATACAAGTATTATATGCATTTCAGGATACATCATTCCAAAAAATGGCATCCAGACATCAGCTTTTCACCCCACGATGCATGAAAACATTGAATCCACCCTGGCGCCTAGTGTGCAAGTGTATCATCACCCTAAAAATTGGCCTACCAAAATTAAATTCAATCCCACGCAACTGACACAAGCTGCCTTTTTGAATGGCTAGCACGGAAAGCAAGCTTTCCTAGTAGCAGCATTACCTCAAAGGGTAACACCCTGTAGCGCATGCCTCAAAGGGGGTACTTATCATTCTAAACTCTTTCCTTCCCCACTTTTTTTTCTTTTCTTTCCATTATATTTTCGTCACAAACTCTTGCCACACCTCAAAAGGATACACCCAGTAGCGCTTGAATTTGTTTATTTTTGCTTTTGTTTTTGGAAAAGTGGGTGCAAGCACATACAAAGGAAACTGTGCAGTAGGTTAGTGGGAGAGCCGATCACGGAAGACTAAGAATATAAGGTAATGATAGTATAATAGTCAAGATTGGATTACAAAGTTACAATGGACTGTTAGGGTTAGAACTGAGGCCTAAAACGACGGACTAGAGATGAATATCTATTCTGCATGTTATACTTATATACGAGCTAATAGTCAAATTATCGGATATCAAGGCTGATCAAAATAGTACAAAACTCCCCTAAATTCAAAAGGAAAAGAAAAATTATACAAAAAGGAGAAAAATTGGAAAAATTTACGCAACAATGATAAATTTTTACAAAAATAAGAACAAAAGAGGATATGACCCCACCCCCACGCCTAAATCTCACAATGTCCTCATTGGATGCTGAGAGTGATCACCAACGCAAAACAAATAAATATCCACAAAAATACAAAAATGGTGATCATAGCCATCAATGGCTCAACAATATCCCAAATTTCAACTTAAGATGATCACCAACAAAAACACAATCCTAATATCCATAACTAAACAAAAAGAAGAAGAAAGAAAGTAAAAAGGCGGGAGAAGAGTTAGAACGAGTATACCAGGTCGGGTACTGATTGTACCCGAACTACGCCTCCCTGGGATGGTGCTGTGGAGGCCTGAGGAGCATTAGCCACTCCTCATCATCGCTCAGGAGTTGCGACGTCAACTTCGATGCTGTCAAAGCTCGTAAGAGCTTATCATGCACTGCTGCATGCATCTCAGAATGATGTGAATAAGAGACCACTAGTAAGAATAGAGCAAACAAAGTTAGTGCTCTCTTAAACCCATCAAATGCCTTGGGAAAATTAGCAGAATAATCGAATGCAATAATCAACACGATTTTTCCAGGCATGCCCTCTAGGTACAGACAATAAGGATCAAGGAAGGGGTCATACCCTCTAAAAGTACCTAGAGACTTACAACAGTCAACCTCATTCCCCTCAAGTATCACATGAGGATCGATAAGTAACATATCACAACATTTAGGGGAATGGAAGGGTGGTGAACATGAAGAGGAAGCATGGAATGTATCAAGAGAGTTGGGGGATATATTATCAATAAAATCAGGACTAGTTGGTCCTACAACCACAACATCCACGCATGAAGTCCCAGTGGGAGTCTCATGAAAATCATGCACCTCAATGGAAACATTGCCGGACTCGGACCAAGTATCATCCTCATCAACACTAGCGCTAATACCGAGGGTCTCACATACCTTGAACTCCGTCAACTGAGCTAAAAGAGAAGGTGTATCAAGAAAGGTCATGATAAACGCAGTGTTGTCCCAAAGGGTATTAGGAAAGGATCGAGCAACAGTGAGTAAAGCAGTCAAGGGAGGGTCGAGTACGTCTTCTAGTCTGGACTCTTGAGGAGGGAAAGATGCACCATCATCATACAAATTGACATCAAGTCTAGAAGTACTAGAACTAAGGTCAGTCTCGGGTGATAGATCATACTCCCGTAGTTTATTGGCAAACTCAATTTGTTACTTATTCATTGTCTCTATCATATTGCTAAGTCTAGCAAAGCCTTTATTAGAAATATAATAGGGATAAGAATTACTGGCGTAATCAGAACAATAGTAAATTTCGCACACAGGAGGGGCATAATCAGGGATGCAAGGGGGTGGGGTACAAGAATCAAAACAACTAGTTTCAAATTCATAAGTATCCCAAGCCAACCAATCAAGAAAATCATATGCTTCATTAACATCTTTAGCACAGAAATCCCAGTACTCTAAAAGAGCACAGGTCTCACAATTCACACCCTCATAAACTGTATTCAAAAGTTCTCACTTCTCCATATAAAAATCGCAATGAGCAAGAAAAGCATGTAATCTATCATAGTATCTCCAAAACAGTTCATGCTCATATTAAGGGAAGTGGAAAAGAGATTTTTTTTTTAAATTTTCAATTTTTTTTTCAAAAGAAAAGCCTAGTCTCGAATGCCCAAGTAAGCTCTAATATTGGAAAGCGCCAATTCCCCGGCAACGACGCCAAAAACTTGTTAGGGGAAAAACAAACAGAGGTTTAATATTTCCCTAAGTGAAAGGTGTATCGTTGAGTACTTGGGGTGTCGTCCGCATGAAATTGTGTTTCCAACTACCAAGGCTAACTAAAGCGTCTCCATCTAGGTGAAATCAAAGGAAAACAAAGGGTAACCCAAACTACGCTAACAAATATAGAAAAAGCGGCTTGGAGTTGTGATTTGACCAATGAATGAACCAACTAATCGAGACGAGTCCTAACCTATGCAAACTACATCACGAACTAGAGATGATCGGTTGCACTATCAAAGATCACCCAAGCCCTCTCTCATGAGCTAGTCTAATTAGCCTAACCGTCTATTTTCATGGGGTTAGCCCAATTAGGCCACAAAACTAGCAACCCCGAACCTATCTCGATTCAGTTACTATTTTCATGTCCCGAACTCGACTATTCCCTCTTTCACACTAGCTAATTGACCTCACCTCTCAGCATAAGTCAATCGACCAAAAATATGGATGAAAGCTCTCTCATGCATTTCATCGAATACTTGGCGGGCGTGAAGAAAAACTCTAAGTTTTAGGCATAGATTGAGTATGGTTAGGCCAAATACAAGACTAATTAACCATCAAGAGGCTAATCACAATCCAAACCAATACAATCTACGCACTAAACATCACAAACACAATAAAACCTAAACTAACAAACAAGCACATAAACTTGAAGAACAAAACAAAGAGAATGAAATAAAACAAATCGAAACAATTAAATAACATGAATCAACAATGAAAACTAAACATGAAAACCAAACAAAACAAATACAAAAATTAAAACTAATAAAACATAAACAAGAACAATATATAAACTAAAGAGATAAAAGGGGAGAAAACTTAATCTTGAATTGATGAAGGAATTTGAAATCCAAAGGTTGAATCCAACATTATAATCTTCAATCCTAAACTAAACCTCCTCTTGAGGTTTTATTTGCCAGAACCTAACCTAAACTACTTTAGAAATCGTCAGGGAGAAGCCCTAAGCGAACCCCCGTGCGACCTCTCGCAAAAACCGGCAGAAAAGGGCTTTTATCGCGAAATTGGGCCCAACGCACGGCCGCGCCACCACGCACGGCCAGCCGTGCACCACCACGCATAGCCACAATGCATGGTCGTGCGCTCGGATGTGTTGGCCGTGCATGGCTTCGGCCACCGGTGCACGGCCGTGCATCCCTGTAGGACAGCTGTGCACTACTATTTTCTGTTGTTTTTCGACGGTTTGTCCCATCTTCGCTCCTTTTCGCGACGTTTGCTTAATTTGGTATTATTTCCTACAAAACATAAATAAAACAAGGTAAAATCCTGAAGATTAAGTTATTATACGAGCTAAAAATGGGTGAAAGAGACACGTAAAATAGGGCAATTTATCGCCTAACAATTATCTAAGATTCTAACGAAATGTATTTCATGCAGCTGAGTGGTGGATACTTCATGGTGGATGTGCGTCTGAACTTCAACGCATTGCAGTTAGAGTGTTAAGTCAAACGACTTCTACCTCTAATTGTGAAAGAAATTGGAGCATGTTCAGTCGAGTGCGTACAAAGGTAAGGAACAGATTGACGTATAAGAAGCTCGACCTCATTGTTTTCCTTCATTATAATCAAAAATTGAAATCGAGATGTGCAAGACGAAGAACTGAGGAAGAACTCACTGAGTCTTTCAATCCTATCAACTTGGATTGCATCTTTGACGATGATGATCCATTAAACCTTTGGCTCTCGGAAAAAGAACAACTAGTTTTTAAAGGAGATGACTTGAATTGGTTGAATCTTGATGAAAATGAGGTTAATGCCGCCATTAATATTGAGAATGATGATGATCCCCAACCTGATGCGACCACTCCATTTCGCTACAGTGTTGACCAACAACTACAAGATATGCAGAGCAGTGATCATGATGCGGAGGAAAACTTGTCCCCCTCGAGTAGTCATGGTGGAAGTGGAGGTGAAGGAGATGGAGGAAATGAAGGTGCGAATGAAATGGGTGCTTCCTATTCCTCTAGACGATCAACTGATTACTTTAGTGATCGTAATCATGGTCATGGTGTTCCTCTTGAAGATGACAGAAGAAGTCGACGTTTCCCGAATGAGCAGCCAAGTGAACCGACCCAAACTTATCGTCGCATCCGAAAAGGTAAGGAACCTGCTCAACTACATGGTCATCCAACTGACGCCATGTATGGCTACGTAGGTTTCCAAGAAGCGCCGTCAAGTTCTACAGGGCCTGGTTTGTTTGCTTCTTCAGGCAGCCATGACACATATGGAGGTTTCTTCAACAACTACGGATATAATACTAATTGCCCTCCACTGCCTTATCCTTCAAATGAGCCACAATTTGTTGGGTATGATTCAAGTAGATGACATTCAGATAACCTTCCAATCATCAACCAGGGGACTATTAATTATGAGGATCATCATTATTATCGGCCCACATTTTATAGCGGTGATTCAAATTTGAGTGAGCAATCTTGGATGGATTCAACAGCGTCATCTCATTATCACCAGCAACAAGAGTCATATGGTGTTGATCAGAATAATAATGACACCTATCAGGATCCTCCCCATCATTCATTTTGGTGGTAATAATCTATTCTGGATTTTAGATATGGGGTTGCACCTAATGTACAATAAGATAACTACTGCATCTTATCTTTTGTGGACTTTGTAGTATGGGATTATTTACATTTTTTTTTATCTTCTACCATTTATAGTTTTGTACTATTGTGTGACGTTATAATCTCAGTCAAAGTTATCTTCAATTATTCTATTTAACAATTGTGAAAATTAACCCATTATGTTACTCAAATTAAAAAAGTAATATTTTAGACCAAACTTAATATAGTTTACCTTCCACCTAACATATTTTTTTTTTAGGAATCAAATTGAAAACATCTTCCAAAAGTTTAAAATCTAACACTGCTTATTTTTTTTTCCCTTCAACAAGCTTAGCACTTAACCGGTTTGTCCCCATTCCCAAACTCCATGACTCCAAATATGAACAAAAATTATGTTAATAATATAATTACTTACATAGCAATAGTACAAAGCTAAAAATTACAAATTCAATCGAAAACACACTATGTGAACCATTTCACGACGCGACGACCGCGATTCATTTCGCGACAAGCGTATCATCTTGTTCCCGCGACACCGCAACCGCGACCGAATCCGTGTTTTGAATCATTGGTTATCATCTTTTTCAATCAATATGTATTGAGAATAAGGTTGTTTTTTTCCAATAATATGTGGTTAATCATGATTCTAAACCGTTTTCAAATGCCTCAATTCGAACTTTTGTAGATATAAAATCTATATGACAAATAAAATAAGCATAATAAATAAAGTGCTACAATTGATGATTATCAAATAATAGCTCAGTTTTCCTCTTTTCCTAGCAGAAATATTTACGAAGCAATCATTTGCCAAGCTATGACACTTCCAGTGTACAGGTAAAAACACTACAGTATCTAGTCTTGGTTGCAGGTCTTTTTTACAAGGAATATAATAGTACTGGTTCAACTTATTGTATCGATGTTTATAATTTGGAATACTTTTCTGGATTCCAACAAAGGGATGCCGGCATCATTTGATAATGAGGTCATGGGCTGGCAGCTTGAAAATTGCAACAATCAACCCCGGATATTTGTTTCCTCTAACCCTTCTCATCCTATTCCTATAAAGTAATTATAAAATCTTTGAAAGTTTCCTATGCATAATTTTGAATGTTGATAAAGTCTTAATGGACTAGTTTGGTAATAGTGACATGTGCTTTAAAACAAATTAGACTTCGCAAAACTAACATACCCAAAAAAGGTAAGTCGACATTCATCTGATCTTAAAATAATCAGACTAGTTTTTTGACCAATCTGATTACATTTGCCTATTTGGAGTATGAAATAGAGATAGGATCTGATGATTATCTGAAATAAAATAACTTGATTTAACTTAGATACTTTATCAACCCATCCTAACATGATTTGAAATTTACCGGAAGAATCCATTTACCAAGTCTAGCTCAGCATATGAGTCAATAACTAACAGATATGTTGAATTGAAAATTAAGGCCAAACCAATCGTCAGCAGGAGGAGACTGACGATATATGAAACATTAACTCGTGGACAAAGAGGAACTACCATGAGTTTAAGCGCAGTGCAAAACAACAATTGAATGGGAGGCACAACATTAGATCATCCTAATTTCTCTCTCTTTTTCCCTCTAAATCTCTCTTATTTAATAAATTTCAATTCGAGTTATAAAAGACAGATTTCAATCAAATAATAGTGGAAGATGACGAACTGAGGAAATCAAAATTTAAAACAATGAAATTCATCTTAATTGCCATATTTGAAATATAGATAAGGACATTGAAACTTACTGCGAGCGTCGAAACCACAAATATAACAGATTTTAGGGAGTAGTTGATGATGAAGAAGGAGAATAGACTGCCCCCAGTACCGATGATACCTAGAAGAACGGTGATTAAGTGTCAATGAAGGATGCCCAGCACAAGATGAGGCCGATTTCGATCAATCCAACCGCCAAGAGCAAGAAAGCTCGTGATTTCAGCCGCAGATGATTGACCCAATGGTCAGTGAGTGAGATTCAGAGATTAGTTCTAGGGTTTTCGAAACAGTGAGCAGCCCAGGCACTCGGTTCCAGCAATTTAATTTCAAAGCCAACACTTGGCTTCTTTTAGGTTATTAGAATAATGAGATACTAAAAGAATAAATGAAAACCGCCAATCATAAAATTTGGATTTTTTATTTGTTTTTTTATAAAGAAGCGAATTGTTTTGACTAACTCACACCAAAAATATGTTTTCCACAAAAAATTTTTGCATTGCTAATGTCTAAAATTTTATAGGATATATAAAAAGTGAAAAGGTTTTTTTTTTAAAAATAATACTCATAAATTTTTATGTTGGAGATAATTTTGTCGGTATTGTCTTTATTATTGCCAACCAAACTTAAAAATTTCATTGGCTTTCATATGACATTCCTAATAATATTAAATCTGTTGGAAAATCATTGGCATTGATATTTAGTGCGAAGAGTATTTTTTTTCTGTTGAAAACCTTTTGTTGGTATAGACCACTAATTTTGTAGTGTATAAGTGATTTTGTAAATCTTATTGAGTTAGAAGATAATACGAGTGAGTTACGATGTTTTTGTAGTGAGAAAAATATTAAAAACATACTAAGTATTTCACATAATTTACTAAATTAGAACAGACATATAAATCCCATCTAATAGCGAAACAAAACCATTAAATGTAACAAGCACAAATTTATTGGGAATTGTCATAGTACTCCCAAAACATCATAATGAAGGGGAAAAAAAAAACTCTACAACTTATTAATCAAACAGACAAAAAGAGTTTGTAGGCCCTATGAAAAACTTAAAATATTCTATGTGTTGAATGCAAATTCTTCATTAATGATCAAAGCCAATGCAAACTGTTTAACCCTAGTACGGATGTTTTAATGAGTAAACTAATATTTTAGTGAGCATAAAGGAAACAAAGATAAAAACGCAATCATAAAACTATCACATCACAAAAAATAAAATAAAACAAAATAAAAATCACCATAATGAAGTTTTAAAGATGAAGTGGGGACCTGGCCGAGTTACCATACAAATCGATGCTCCACATGCATTTTATTGAGAATTATTGTATTACTGCCAAAATATCATAATGAAGGGAAAATGTTAAAATATCATAATGAAAGAAAAAAACTATATAACTTACTTAATCCAATACAAGAGAAGAGTCTGTAAACCCTATGAAACACTTAAGGTTCTGTATATGACAGATGTAAAAGTTTTATCAATGGTCAAAGCCAATGCAAACTCTTCAACACTACAAAGGCATATATGTCTTGGTGAGCAAACTAACATTTTAGTGAGCATAAAGGAAACAAAGATAAGAAGAAAAGCATAAAAGTATCACGATAAGAAAAATGAAATAAAGAGGCAAAGATACGATGAAACAACTCACTCACCAACCTACTAAGGTCTCTCGAAACAAAGGAGATTGCCTTGACTATGCCAGGGGTTGAGTGGAAGAGGAACCTTTACATTCCATAGATGGCATCATTGTAACATTTCTTGCATTGTCCATCAAACTCTCTAAGGACTCACTCTCGAGAAATGATACGGTCGACATTACTGCCAGCTTAGTTGGGGACTTACGCCTAGTAGAAAAACGAGGGGCTTCTAAAGCCCTAGCTTAAGGAGTGCATTCCCCATTTGGAATTGTTCTTAAGCTTGAAGCCTCGGGGAAAGCTACTCGCCTATGTCAGCGGTGCTAATAAGTACTTAAAGTGTACATCATTTCAGGGCCATTTTTGATGCATTTTTAAGAAAACTTATGTGCTTTATGTTATAATTTATACTCTTTTTTTAATTTTATGCTTTGGTATGGTTCTTTTATATGTTTTGTAGGTTTTTCGACCATTTCACCACAGATTTGATCCTAAATGAGTGTATTTGGACTCCCCACGGATACCTCTAAGTTGTTATGCCCATGGAAGGGAGACAGAATAGAAGAATGTTGAGGCAGTGGAAAACCACGGTCTATTCGTGGTGTCGTGGTGCCTTCATTTCATACGAGGCTTTTTGTTTTCTCGTAACTTTTCGACTTTCTGGCAGTTTTAATTCCATTATTATGTGTTGGGCTTCCAGGAATTTTACTATAAAAAGGTTGCCTCTCATCCTCATTTCACACATCCTATCATTTCATTTCCTTTATTCAAGTTTCTTCTTAGATTAGAATTACATTAGATTAGAGAGAGAGAGAGAGAGAGATATAGAGTTGAAGTGAAGATTTTACCAGGATTCCATCCCGGGTTTCATGACGGTTCAAGTGTGATCTTGGCAGAGCATTTCTGTTCTGTTCTGTTCTCTTCTCTTTTCTAAATTTAGATTTATGTTTTATAATTTTGATTATGACTTTGTTTTGATTTTGGATTTACGCAATTACTAGTTAAATTCTTGATTCGTTGTTCATCTCTTTGAGTATTTTGGAATTGTTAGATTGTTT
>NCQV01010512.1:0-12426 GCA_002740545.1 Lophocereus schottii | reverse complement strand
ATAATTAGTGTGAAAATAAAATTCCAAGCATTAAATCAATTTTTCATATGAGATAAATTTAGTTCTTTTCTAAAATAAAATAAAATGGTAAATAAATAAAAAATCATATTCAACCAAAAAGTAATTGGATATAAATGAAATTTTAATAAATAGTTTTTAAAAAACAACTAATTTTATTAAATATATTTTTTTAAAAGTAATTTATTTAAATAAATAATATAAATAGTTAATTTTAACAGTTAATAGTAAATAGTTATTAACAACTAACAATTGAGTAGAATATTTTTAATATCTAAAAGCAGGGAAGGAGGAAAACAAGAAAAAACTAGAGAGAAATAGAAACACAATCTTTAGCGCCTCCACAACCCCTTCTTCCTCCCCCCTCTCTCTCCCATCCAAGTCATCCCCCAAAACCCTAATTATCGTGAGGACTGAGGCGCAAGCCTTCAGAGCTCCATCAATGGCGTCCGAGTTGACTCAGCTACAGCATGCACAAATAGCGGCGATTCTGGGCCCCGATCCAACTCACTTCGAGACCATGGTATCTCACCTCATGTCACCCAACAACGACCAACGTTCGCAAGCCGAGTCACTTTACAATCTGTGCAAGCAGCACCAACCTGACTCTCTCTCTCTCAAGCTTGCTCATCTCCTTCAGTCTTCCCCTCATCCGGAAGCTCGAGCCATGGCGGCTATTCTCCTCAGAAAGCTCTTAACTCGGGATGACTCCTACTTGTGGCCTCAACTCAGTAACTCGACCCAGTCAACGCTCAAATCGATCCTTCTTGCTTGCGTTCAAAGGGAGGATGCTAAGGCGATCTCGAAGAAGTTATGCGACACCGTTTCGGAGCTTGCCGCCGGAATTGTCCCCGACAATGGCTGGCCGGAGCTATTGCCGTTCATGTTCCAATGCGTGACTTCGGATAATCAAAAGCTTCGAGAATCAGCGCTCTTGATTTTCGCCCAATTGGCGCAGTACATTGGAGAAACCCTAATTCCTCACTTGGATACATTGCACAATGTTTTCTTACAATGTTTGAGTGGCAATTCAAGTGCCGAGGTTCGAATTGCTGCTTTGGGTGCTACAATCAATTTCATCCAGTGCTTAAGCAGTGCTTCGGATCGAGATAAGTTCCAGGATTTGCTCCCTCCAATGATGCAGACATTGACAGAAGCTTTGAATTGTGGGCAAGAAGCAACTGCCCAAGAGGCACTTGAATTGTTGATTGATTTAGCGGGGACTGAGCCTAGGTTTTTGAGAAAGCAGCTGGTGGATGTTGTTGGGGCAATGCTTCAGATTGCCGAGGCGGAATCTCTGGAAGAAGGAACGAGGCATTTGGCAATTGAGTTTCTGATTACTCTTGCTGAGGCAAGGGAGCGAGCGCCTGGGATGATGAGGAAGTTGCCCCAGTTTATCCACAGGTTGTTTGCCATTTTGATGAAGTTGCTGCTTGATATTGAAGATGACCCAGCATGGCACAATGCTGATACCGAGGATGAAGATGCAGGGGAGACAAGTAATTACAGTGTTGCACAGGAGTGTTTGGATAGGCTCGCGATTTCTTTGGGTGGGGCTACCATTGTTCCAGTTGCTTCAGAATTGTTGCCAGCTTATTTGGCTGCTCCTGAGTGGCAAAAGCATCATGCTGCTTTGATATGTTTGGCTCAAATTGCTGAGGGCTGCTCTAAGGTAATCTCTTTGTTTTGACCCTTTTGTATATATGTACAGTTCTGCTATTACTGTATTCTGTTGGTTAAATTCCTATGGACTGTGGAATATTCTATAGTCCTATGCTGATAGACTTTAGGGTTTTACGTCAGTTGGCTGAGTGTCTTTTGGAATTGAGTGTGCAGGTGATGATAAATAACTTAGAACAAGTGGTGTCCATGGTCTTGAACTCCTTTCAAGACCCTCACCCGCGTGTACGTTGGGCCGCCATCAATGCCATCGGGCAATTATCCACAGATCTAGGGCCAGAGTTGCAAACGCAATACCATCACTGTGTCTTGCCGGCTTTAGCATCAGCTATGGATGATTTTCAAAATCCTCGTGTGCAGGTAATCTGGTGAATATTATCTCAGTAATACTTGACTCTCTGATTCATGTGGAGTTAATAGTTGAAATCTAGATCCCTGTTCCTTTCATTGTGCGTTCTTCAAGAAGTGAGAGTATGGCCTGAGATATGTCTTTTATATGACAAAGCATGCACCTCTAATTTCCGATGTCACACATATTTATTGCATGGCAGAGCACGTCTTAAGGTATCCTTTCTGCTTAGCCCCGGACCTGGTTAAACGTATGTGTAAATTGTAATCCATGGATTTATTTGGTCATATTCTGGAGGAATGCATTTGAAATGTTAGCATGCGTCTCTAATCCTTTGGTAATATTGTAAGTATATTCAGAGAGCCACAGTTGTTTCAAGGGACAAATACTGATGTTCTGATGAGATTTATAACCTGATGTAGCATAAAGGGTTTATGAATGATTTGTGGTCTAGTCCATCCTCAAGACCTAAAATTCTTGGCAAGATTGCAGTTATTCGAGTTTGAATGTGACGCCTCGACAAATCTAGTTGATATTAATAATGTAATTGTATCATTACTTTGTTTGTACTGTTTCTACGTATCTGCCACTTCATCCTGAGACAAAGATGATGAGACTGTTCATCCAGTATGTTTTTAGCTTATTGTACATAGTGTTCCACAATGAAATGCTGTTGAAAAATGCTTGAAATGGATGATTAAAAGGGAAAAGAGAGAAAAACTCTTTCACCAGACTGCTACCACTACCACCACCTAGTGTGGGTCCTATGTTAGTGGGGTCTAGGAGATCCACCTGTAGATGTATTAGCTGATTTTCACCACTAAATAGATAAAAAGAAAGTTCATATCATCCTTGTGCTTCTTTTGTTTAATTAGACAGCTGTATTGTTGTTTATTGCGTATTATTTTTTTGTAGCCATTTTATTGTTTGAATTTTGTAGTTTTTGAGGTTTGCTTAACAATGACTACTATGTTTTCATTTTGCTGATCATCTACATATCGTTGCATTTGCTAGGCACATGCTGCTTCTGCAGTTTTGAACTTCAGCGAAAACTGCACGCCTGAGATCTTGACGCCTTATCTAGATGGAATTGTGAGCAGGCTACTGGTACTTCTCCAGGTATGTTTGTCTACTAGAACTGGCAAGAAAGCACGCATTTGTGTGCATAAGAGCTCTCCATCTTAGTTATGTGTGTATCATGTGTGGATCTTTCATGTGCTTATTTAGCATTTGTTCAGACACAATCTGTTGATTGCCAAGAGCCTTCTTGGCCTCACATGTTTTTTTTTCTTTTGAAAACTATTTGATCCAGAACGGAAAGCAAATGGTTCAGGAAGGGGCTTTAACAGCTTTAGCATCTGTTGCAGATTCATCACAGGTACAAATGTTTACAGTGTTTTAGGATTCTTTGGGACGAGGTAATATGTAACTATGGAGTGCGTAATTACAGGAGCTTTTCCAGAAGTATTATGATGCTGTTATGCCATACTTGAAAGCCATCCTTGTCAATGCCACTGATAAATCTAATCGCATGCTGCGTGCAAAATCAATGGAATGCATCAGCTTGGTTGGAATGGCTGTGGGGAAGGAGAAATTCAGAGATGATGCTAAGCAGGTAATGTGGAACGTGTTCTGCTCATGTACGTTTAGGCTGTAGCCTAGTACAATTGCCTTAGTTTGTAGCTCCATACAGATGTATTTTCTTAGATAGATACCTATTGTACAGTTCATCTGCATGTGACTGACCTGTGGTCTTTGGCTTTGTTCGCATACTAGGTTATGGAAGTTCTTATGCAATTGCAAGGATCGCAGATGGAAGCAGATGATCCAACAACTAGCTATATGTTGCAGGTAACCATTTGTCTATCTGACATTGAGTTTTTCATGTTAGAATTGTGTACCGTTTGCTTGACAGATATTAAACAAAATATATTTGTTGCTTTCGAAATAACCAGTGTTGCATATCTTTCAGGCATGGGCAAGGCTGTGCAAGTGCCTGGGACAGGACTTCCTTCCTTATATGAGTGTTGTCATGCCTCCACTACTACATTCTGCTCAACTTAAGCCTGATGTGACAATCACATCAGCAGAGTCAGATGCTGATATTGATGAATCTGATGATGAGAGGTAAGCATTTGTTTTGTTCTCTTCTGTTGTTTCTGTTGTTGTGTTCAACTTTGTTCTGGTACATGTGCCAGTCCCCACAATTCGTTGAAAATTTTAGTTTATTAAGGCTTTCACTGCAGCTTTATTTTGCAATCTGTCTGATGTGTCTCTAAGAAGAAGCTCTGAACTTGTCTACAAAGTTCTGTTCATAGTGTGCAGTGAGTCTAATCATGAACAGCAAGTATAGTCTTTTGTGGTTCCTATGCTTGTTGAATGGATATTTTCATTAGAAACTGATTTTGCTGAATGTTTTTTCTACCCATCTCTGTCCTCCAGTCCTCCCCATTGGGGGAGGGAGGAGGGGAGCATTATACTAGTTCATTTTTGCTTTGGTTCTGGGGCCCTTTCCTGAGGTTTCTGCCTTTACTGCAGCATTGAGACGATCACTCTTGGGGACAAAAGGATTGGTATCAAGACCAGTGTTCTTGAGGAGAAAGCTACTGCTTGCAACATGCTTTGTTGCTATGCTGATGAGCTGAAAGAGGGTTTCTTTCCGTGGATTGACCAGGTCAGTACTTTTGGTCTTCTGTTGCTGTTCCTTTGTTGCCTGAGGTAAGCAACCCGTATTGCAGACTCTACCAAGTAGGTTAAGGCTTGGTTGTTATTATTGTCTTGCGTTTCTCATTGTTTCTTCTAATATAAGATGCAATGTTCAGTAACATAGTTTTTTTGTTTAATAATTGCAGGTTGCTCCTACATTGGTTCCGCTACTTAAATTTTATTTCCATGAAGAAGTGAGAAAGGCTGCAGTTTCAGGTACTAGCATGTTCTGTTATTACACTGCTAGTGTCCCATTTCCCATTAGCCTTGTTGACGTGATGTCTTCTTGTGAGTGTGCAGCGATGCCGGAGCTGCTTCGTTCTGCTAAATTAGCTGTGGAGAAGGGGTTAGCCCAGGGTCGTAATGAGTCTTACGTTAAGCAGCTGTCTGATTATATATTACCTGCTTTGGTGGAGGCTTTGCACAAGGTGAGTAAATGTGCTTTATTTCTGTCTATATTTCTCTATAGTGGTCAGGAAATCTTTAATTTAACATGCTATGAATGTTTAACATGCAGGAACCTGAATTAGAGATTTGTTCAAACATGCTGGATGCACTTAATGAGTGTGTACAGGTATGTCGTTTCATTTTATGTGGTCCGAGCATCGTTCTTTGACCAGCGACAATTACCCGGCACATTCACAGGTACCTCTGTTATTGTGCCTGTATGCTGTGTCACCTTGATGAACACTTGCTCTGGGAAAAAAAATCCAACGCTACTTTTTGTGCTAGATTTGTGGACCCCTTCTGGATGAAAACCAAGTGAGATGCATAGTGGATGAGATTAAGCAAGTTATTACTGCAAGCTCTTCGAGAAAGGCTGAGAGAGCAGAAAGGGCAAAAGCTGAGGATTTTGATGCAGAAGAAGGGGAACTTCTCAAGGAAGAAAATGAGCAAGAAGAAGAACTTTTTGATCAGGTGAAGCTTCTATGGCCTCATTGACATAGTTGTTGGCCTCAGGATGAAATTTTTCTTCCTTGTGTCAATTGTCAAATCGTGAACGCATCTAAGTTTATTTAATTGCCTGAGCCAGGTTGGTGATTGCTTGGGCACTTTGATTAAGACCTTCAAGGCATCTTTCTTGCCTTTCTTTGACGAGCTGTCCTCGTACTTGACACCCATGTGGGTAAGTTCTGATTATCCCGACATCTTTCAGAAACGTAAGGATTACTACCTTGATGCGGGACGTTGTATCGTATTGCTCCAAGTCCTTTGTTCATAATGTGATTATATGATACGTGTGTTAGGTCTTACTTTTATGAGCTATTCCTGGTTTATGTGTTTGATAAGCTTGTCCTGTTACATCGATAA
Source organism: Lophocereus schottii (assembly GCA_002740545.1). Lineage (NCBI taxonomy): Eukaryota > Viridiplantae > Streptophyta > Magnoliopsida > Caryophyllales > Cactaceae > Lophocereus > Lophocereus schottii. Next base: position 6,362 of record NCQV01010512.1, on the reverse strand, counting down.
GCAGTTTTTCTTCTCTCCTGTTCTAGTATCTTAATCTATGTCTTTATGGTTGTTAGCAAATATTGATTTGTATATCTACTTGGGTACATAAATTGTTACCATAAACAAGAGTTTTAGTAGATGATGGGCTTCTTTTGGGATTTGGTTGACTTATATTGGAGATTTTAGCAGTTTGATATTAAACTTGTGAGGAATTTCCCGTCTGATAAGATGTTGGCCTCATGATCTCCTCCGTTTTGGTCCTTTTGGAGTGCATTGATCAATGTTTTCAATTAGTTAATTAATTAATTATTTTTTAAGGGTAAGTAGAAAGCAAGCATTAGGTAACCCTTCTCTCAAAGGCTTTAACCTATGTTGTCATCTGCCAAAGTATGTAGAAAATCCCTATTGGGAATAGAAGTAAATAAAAAATAAATAAAAAATGAAGGGAACAAGTTCAAGTAAGGCCAATTTTGTCCATCAAATCAATAGGCATGTCGCCTTACTGAACGATATGATGAATCTGCTCTTCTGCACAGTTAGGAAGTTAGATTTGAATGTCTTGGACAAGAGTTTGAATTTGCCATGGTGGGTGGATATTTTGCTGGACTGCTTGAGTAAGGCTTTTGTTATCTCCTACATCCTATAGATGTGTAAATCTTGGTTCTCTTGCTGCTTTGCTACCATCTCTCATTGCTGTTGGTTCTGCAATAAGTATTGAAGTATCACATACATTTGATGCTTCTGCTTCTGCTGGTTCTGATGACGAATCCTGCTACTACTATTTTAGATCCATCAAAATTAATTACGGGCATGGTTTGTGAAGGCCACTCCGCCCATCTGTGGATGTGTAGGACAGCTGATGTGTTGATGTTAAGTTGATTAGGATTGGTTTGTGAAACAGAAATAGGAGGCTTTGAGCAAGAAGATTCTTTTATGGATTGCCACTCCGCCCGCTCCGTCCAATTCCTTGTAGCTCTTAAGTTTTTGATGAATTTGGATATTACTTGCACTGAAGTTTTAAGTCAAAGATCAACTCTGGCTCTGCTACTCATCATCAAGTTTATCAAAGGCCTAGAGCTAACCGTAACTTTATTAAAGGTTTCAGTACTCAACTTAGTGAAATTTTGGAGTATTTGAAGGTATTTATTTATGTATTTATTCATTCTTGGGTACCTGGGTCACGTATGCCCATTCCTTTTTATACTAGTGTATTACTTACAGAATTAAGCCTAGGGAAGTAAATCAAGTAATTATACTTTATGTTCAAAAGAATACTTGGATCTATTTTTCTACATGAGTAATCGGCTCCTGGAATCGGTCTCATTGCTTGCACTAGTGCTTGTAATTGCACTAGTGCTTGTAAAGGTAAGGTTGCTTACATCTGAATCTCTCCGGATCTTGCGAAAGTGAGATCCAGACTGAGAGGAGTTGTAGTAATCGGAGGAAATTTAATAAAGACTACAAACAACATTATGGTTTACTTCTATGCTTTCTATGCTCTTCTAGAGTTGGATGTCAGTTCTAAATTTCTCTTTGGCTGATTATGGGCTAGTGCAAATTCCTTTGTTGGTTGGCATGCTCAAATGAGTGTGAAGTTTGGACTATGCAACGTAACTGTGTGGACCAAGTTGGAGTTGTCTATTTGGAGTCCTTTCGTTTTCATGGACTCAACTCCTCTCATGAGTCAAGACCATCCCATGTATGTGGTGTATTAACATATCTCACTTACCCTTCTGTGAGTAAGATGAAAATTTAAGGGTGATGAAGTGTGTGATGAAAGATATCCTACATCACCAGAAAATTTTGTTGAGTTGTATTTTCTCATCTATGTGAAAAACAGGCATGCCAGTTATTGAGAGGTTTAAAATATAACTTTTGGACTCTAGTGTGAACATGTTCTCATTCACAGGCCAAGGCCATGGCCATGGCCATCGTAACCTTCTTTAGTTTCTGGTAGTTACTACCTGCAATACTTTGTACATTAGGCACTATCTGTAAAGCTTAGGGGTGCTGGTCTATAAATTTTGTTGTCTCTCGGATAGTGGGTTACTTTTCAGGTTTACAATTTGTAGGGTAAGGATAAAACAGCTGAGGAAAGAAGGATTGCCATCTGTATATTTGACGACGTTGTTGAGCATTGTCGTGAAGCAGCTCTCAAGTAGGCATTTTTCTTGAGTGTTTTTCTCTAAATAGTACTATCTTGTGCTCACTTCACTGTACGGAATGGTGGTGCAGATACTATGATACATTCTTGCCTTTCCTCCTGGAAGCATGCAATGATGATAACCCAGATGTTCGGCAGGTCAGCATTCAAGTGTTTTTTCCTTGTGTTTCTATAATCTTAGAGGAAGCTTCATTTAATTAATGATAATTTGCTGGTCTCTAGGCAGCTGTTTATGGTCTTGGTGTCTGTGCGGAATTTGGTGGAGCTGTATTTAGGCCTCTTGTTGGAGGTAGTCAACCTACTCAGTTGTGCTATCCTAGACTGTTCTTTAACGGCATGTACTTACAAGTGTATAATGTCCTTGCATTCAGAAGCTTTGTCAAGATTAAATGCCGTGATAAGGCACCCAAATGCTACGCATTCTGAGAATTTGATGGCATATGATAATGCCGTTTCGGCACTTGGGAAAATTTGTCAGTTCCATAGGGATAGCATAGATGCTACTCAGGTATTGTACCTGTTCTACGCCATTCTTTTTCCTGATACTCTTAGAGAGTTCTGGTTCTTTATTTCAAACTTCTATATGCTTAATTATTCCAAAGATTCATTGTTATGTCTTATGTCCCAATGTGATCCTTATAATAGTCATTGCTCATCTGACTTGGCAGATTGTCCCTATGTGGTTGAATTGCTTGCCTATTAAAGGGGATCAGATTGAAGCCAAGGTTGTTCATGAGCAATTTTGTTCCATGGTCGAGAGGTAATAGCTTGTGCTGTTTACTATCTCTTCCTTTGATGGGGAGCCTCCTTAAATGTTATTTGTTCACTTGTCCATTTCCATTGTACATGTGTTGTGATGACCTTTTACACATTGCATTTCTGCAGATCTGATAGAGATCTTCTAGGGCCGAACAATCAATATCTCCCCAAAATAGTGGCAGTATTTGCTGAGGTATGTTCCATGTGCCCTTTTTTTGTTTTTGGGCTGCTGGTGTAAGGGCTTGTTTGAACTTGATAATGCTTTTGGTAATTGTATTTGCAATGCTCTTGGAGATTGCCGGGATATATTTTCCAATATCAATTTGGCAATTTAATTTTTGCTCAATGTCAAAGTTGATTTATTACATAAGCCCTGAATGGCATTAATATTCTTTACGGTGTGAGTGCTCCTACATTGGTTAGCTTTAGATATTGAATCATGTTGTATTCCTGCCGTGCTGTCACAACACGAGTTTGGCTTTTTTCCCGTTACCTAGTTCACGTGCAATTTTGCCTTTGGAACTGTGCCAGGCGCTAGTCATTTAGGACTCTGGGGCAATGCACATTCTTTAGGCACTACCTTTAAATTTTCCTCTCATTTTCTGAGAATTTGGAATTTCAATTTCAGACAGAGAGTTACGATTTACTTAAGAAAGCCTCCGTTGTCCATATGCTTCCCAAACTATTTCTCTTTGCACGAAAGCTTGCCTGATGACATTCCAAGTTTCTTTTTAGTGGTTACATGAATGCTTAATTATATCTTTGACAAATGGTCTCTCTTAGTGCCTCAATCATTGATAATTTCATCATTGTAGTGCACTGTTTAGTATTACTATATTTCTGCAATGGTTGTTGAACTCATTCATTTTCGTTGTTTCATAGAAAGGCAATATATCATCAAAATGGCTTTAGGGCTATCTTTGTAATGTCCGTGATGCTGGGTCTCGCCGTGTTTACTGCTCTGCTAAGACTGCCTAATAGCTAGACCACCCAATGGGCCGGCCTGTCCGTGCCTTCCTGGGTTGTTCTAGCTGTGATCAGATGACTGAGCATTGCCCTGGGTGATTTTGGTGTCTTTTTTTGGGAGGAGGGGGGTATGAGGACTTGACGAGAATCAATTGGTCCACCTAGACCTGTTCAAGCTGGTCCCATTAGTGGGAAGTAATTCGCAGGGCCATTATGTGCATTCTCTGGGTAGCTTGAACAGTTACTTTGTGGCTATCTTGAATTATAGTAGAATATAGCAAAATGCCTGATGAAATGAAATTGTTATCTACCTTCCTTTTTGTATGTGCGTGGAGTGGTAGACATGTTAGAGATTTTTAAATCCAGGATCCATAGGATGACCGTGTGTCAGGCACAAGGTCACCACAACGCCTCTGCCCCCCCCCAAAAAAAAAGAAAAACCTTGCTTAGGTGGGACTCTAGGTGCGGATTTGGACATTTGGCTTGTTTACGTTGGCGGATTTTGCCTGGCCATGCCAAGCTGCTCATTTGGCTTGCCACCACTCTGGATGTTTGATGCTCACCATGTGCGATTTATTATGTCTGTAGGTGCTATGTGCTGGTAAAGATCTAGCAACAGAACAAACAGCAAGCCGAATGATCAATTTACTGAGGCAGCTTCAGCAAACCTTGCCACCAGCTACATTGGCATCAACCTTGTCATTTCTTCAACCCCAGCAACAGCTGGCCTTGCAGTCAATCCTCTCACAGTAGAAACCCTGTGTGCTTCCCTGTCTTCACCTTCGTTGGAGTTCGTTGATATTCCGCAAGTGGGTTAAATCATCATTGGTTCATTATTCTTTCTTTTGATCTCGGCTGCATCCTCTTTTGGGTGTGATGCTGTATTTTTACGTGGGTGGATGTGGCGGTGGCGGCTATGGCTGGAAAATTGTGGATGTCAGTTTAGGATTTGTATATTATGAATTTTGTCAAAGATGGGGCTTTTTGTTTTTTTTTTTAATGTTTTTTTTCTTTCTTTCTCTTTGCAGCAATGCTGCGCTGTTTTGAAAGAAAAATCACAAGATCATAGGTTGGTCCTATAGTTATGGTTTCTGAAAGACGTGTGTGAAGCGATCTGGTAGCAGTTTTGGTGTATTTATTTCTGGCTCTGCATATACAACGTCAATTGATTCTTTCTTGTAACTTGCATAAATAGTCTACGGTTTTGTTTCCGTTGCATATGGACTGGATACAGTAGTGATCATTTGTCGATCTCTCTCCCTGTGTGCGCGTGTCCGTCTGTGTGCGCGTGTGAAAATATATCACAATTTGGAGCCCCATTTCAATTTTTTTTGACAGTGATTAAAGAAAACTGGTCTGTTTTATGAGATTGTTTCAAGTTAAGTTCTTTGGCGACGTTAAGAGCATTCTCAGTGTGAGTTTCAAATATTGAAATTTTACTCCATCACATTAGCAAAAATTTCATTTTATGGAACTTATGTTCATTCATTTTTTTCAACTTAAGAAACTCTAATACCGATCAAATAATCGGGATGGAACCACCAAGTATTCCAACTTGTGAACCGTGTGCAGCACGGGTTGGAACGCGTGTAATGCATTGGAAATTCTATTGTATTAGCATACTTATCAAATGGTTCGCATCCGTTTTTTTCTATAAACCTTTTAAAGAAAAATTGTTTTGTGGGTCTTAAGGAATCAATCTCTCTATGGGTAGGAATACCGGTAGGGGTAAGGTTGCCTACAGCTGGATCTCCCCAAACCCCGCGAAAGCGGAACCCACACTGGGAGTTGTTGTTGTTGTTGTATACTTATCAAATGGCTTTCAGTTTTGTGATTTATCGATTGTCTTACAATTACTCATTTTGAGATAGTTTCACATAAGAATTCATATTAAATAAATAAATTATGAAATGTTGTGTTCTTATTTGAATGCTCGAAATATTTGAAGGAAAATTTTCTCGTAATAGGAAAATCTCAGAACATATTTGAATATTTAAGCTTGAGATTTTGATTAAAAGAAAATTGTAAGAGAAAACAGTTAATGATGTATACTTTTTTCCATTGAGAATAACATTTTTTTTTAGTTTCCAATATTTGGATTGGGAAATGTATAGGAAAATGATTGATGACTTGGAGGAAGCTTCTCTGGAAAACTTGATCAAGAGGAAGAGTTGGAGGAAAGTGATTACGTGATTTGATTAATTTAGAATTAATTGAGGATATGACTCAGGATAAAACTCTATGGAGGTCTAGAATGAAGGTTGCAGAGCTTACATAATTTGTTACTTGCCCTTCGTTAGCTTTGAGTGCATATGAATTGTTGAGGTGTGATATTATCTGTTACTTATCATGCATATCATGTGCTTGTGTATGTTAGTAGCATTTTGATTTTGGCATTAGTTGTTTTTATCTAGTCTAATGTCATTTTATGTAATGTTCTTATCTCTGTTATTTATATAATGTCATTGAATTTTAGTATCTTTGCTTTTGC
>NCQV01010471.1:51581-63040 GCA_002740545.1 Lophocereus schottii | reverse complement strand
GGAAACTGGATACCATGAACCTTTTAGTTTTACTGATTTAAAAAGCTCAATTATAAAAAAAAAATTCATTATGAGTTGCGTAAATTGTACCATGCGTATCTACATGTTGTGGATGAGTGTAATAACAGGGATTCTTAATTCATGGCTAACTGTTTGGGTTAATGTTTTCATTAACTATCCTCTGTTAAATTAGACACAATAGATTAATTATTTCCGCACTAATAGGGTGTAATACGTAGACAAAGTAGTTTTACTAATTTTCCCGATTAAATTACGCACTAATTATTTGCGCACTAATATGAAATTATTGGGGCTCGTTAAAAATTAAGTCGAGCAACAATGAGCAAAGCAAGTGAGTGAGAGAGAGAGAGAGATCTGTGAGCAGGCCGGTGATGGCGATGGCGATGGTGAGGGTTTGCGTTGGTTGTTTCAGGTCTGGGATTCACAGTAAAAAGGGCGAATTTTTGGGTTCCTAAGCATCCACAACAGCACCCAGAAGCCCCTAGAATACGTCCTTAGCTTGAAGTCAAGGTGGGTGTTCATAATTCCTCTAAATTAGGAAAAACTACGCAAAGGTATCCTCTTTTTGTTGTAAAATATTTAAGGCCCTCTATTTTGATAACTAATTATAAGGTACCCTGTCTTTTGTAGTAACTAACAAAAATGACCCTATTCACTATTCTTCTATGTTGCATAAGCGCCCTAAAACTTTTTATATTTGCAAATCTACCATCAATCCTTAAAAACTTACTTTTGAAAAATTTGAATTACTTTTGAAAAATCTAAATTTGTGTATGTGATATTTTGCTCAGTAGTACTACTTAAAGCCCTCTTTCAACTGGCATTGGAGTTACTGACGAAAAATAATTAAGATAATTAAGCTAATTAATGATTAATTAAGCTAATTAACTATGATTAGTGCTTTAATCATGACCTGGTTGCCCTGAACCAAATTATTCACGTATTGTTCACTCACTAGAAGGAATTTCCCCAGTAACACCTCAATTAAACTATATCACTAATATAGTTTTAGAATTAAAAGCATAAAATTAAGATAGAAGTCAAAGAGCTTAAGAAAGAAATATATGTAATTCACTTTTCTCTGGTTAACGAAGTTAGACATAGCATAAAATCTACTTCCACTATTAGTACTCCATTTCAGTATAAATATCATTTCCAAAATCTAAAAAACAAGAATCTATTTACCTTACATGATATAAAAATTCAAAAAGAAGTAGGAGAGAAATCAGGTAAAAAATAGGCTAAAACAACATAAAAAGAAGAAAAAGATGGAATATAAACAGTATGCTCTTGAGGAACTACAAAATATGTACAAGAAAGAACAAAATCCAGAAGAATTGAGATCATGGGCACAATTAGTGATAAATAAGAGGTGTTATCTAATGACAATAAAGAGACTAATAATGTCCAATTAGAAGAAGAAATATATCAGCAGATGAACCTTATTGAATAGAAGATCTGAATCTGTTACCCTTAGAAGAAATAAAAAGAAAATTAGATTAAAAAATGTAGGAAAATGGCTGTTGAAGATGAGATTAATAAAATAGGAGAAGAACTCAATTTAGGTGAAATAAAGACTAATCTGGTTAACAATGTTGCTCCTAAACCTGAAGAATTTGGTGAACCTTTTAAAAGAAATACTCATTTTATAAGACCTAAATACGTTCCAACATGACATACAACCAGTTTTTCCTTTGGGTTTGTCCCAAGGAAAACTAGAACCTTTAAAGAAATTGGTCTTACTACAATTAGTCAAACATGATACATCTTAAACATAGATGAGCTCGTAACACAGAAGAAATATTTGAACATTGGAAAAGAGGTATGAATAGCATCTTAAACCTAAATACTACATGGACTGCTGCAAATTTCCTAAATTACATTGAACATAGTTTCTCTGGCACTATAGCTAGTGGGTATGATTCGCTAAATGAAAAGGGTAAAAATACATTAAGAATGATGGAAACACCAATTGTCATGTTCAAAAATCTATGTAAGGAAATTGAAACCAAATTTATCGGAACTAAACTTGATTCTGAATAAAAAATAAGAGAGCAGTAGAGAAAGACTAATAATATAGAATTATGGGATATGAGATATCTGAAAAATTATATTGTTAAATTTAGTCAATTTTATTACAAAATTGGACATAATGAAATTAATCCTCGTATGTTCTATGACAAATTGCCATACCCAATAAATTCCATAACTAATGAAAAATACATTGCATGGCTTGAGTGAGCAGATGTCATTGACACCCTTGGTTCGAGATTCTCTCATTTTAAAAAAATGCGTCAATGATCACTATCTTGATCTCAAAAACCAAAAGAAAATTAAAAAGCAATTCCTAACTTGCTGGGATTCACCTCACCAATAGGAAAAAGAACCTGAAAGGAGAAGAAAGAGAAAATTTTATAAGAAAAAGTACTTTAATAAGCAAATGGGGGAGAAATATAGAAGAAAATATTATAAAAAAGTATGTCATAAAATACGAAGAAGTTTTAGGAAAGCAGCGTATTGTCTTGCAAGAAAAACCAACTGCAAATGCCACACATGTGGAGAGTTAGGATATTATGCTAATGAATGTAAAAATGGGAAAAATAACAAGCTTATTGAGACCTTGGGTAGCCTAGATTATGTTGACCTTAGTTAAGATTAAGCATGAGACCAAACCCTAAATAAAGACAAATGAATTGTTGAAATTATCTTGAACATTTAATATGAAGAAAGTGATTTTGAAGAAATAAGTCATATGATGGAAAGTAGCTCTGTTACCCTTGTTGATGTTCATGGAGAAGAGTTTGTTATAGACAATGATCACGAGGAAGTTAAGGGAGATTGGGTTCTTCCACAATCCAGAAAGACATGATCTATAAAAAATCTATCTTTCACTTAAAGAGTAAGTATGTTTGTGAGATGATGGAAGGGATCTAGAAATCAAAGATTATGGGTAGGACGTAGGAGACGTTAATCTCATTTATTGGGAAAACATCTTTAAGCATAACAAAGATAGAAAATATAAGTATATCCATGTTGGAAGTGCCCAAGTTTAAATTACTCCATTACAATATTATGGCAAACATATTGATCTTTATGCATTGCTATGTGATATTAGGCATACCAAATTTAATAATCAAATTATCACAGGGATCAAGACCAACTTATGTAGTGGATCTATAAGATTCAATTGTCAACCTGGATACTGTGTGAGTGTAAAAGATGAATTTGCTAAAATTTTCATATCTCTTAAAACAAAAACTGTTTGAATGGATATGAAAAGAGGAGGATATCTATTAAGGGTATTTTGAAAAATTATCTACAAACTAGATAATACTATAGATCTAAAGACTAAGGTCACAATGATAGAGGTGGAGAAGTTTAAAAGTCCTACCCCTATGCAAAAGATCCAGAGGATTAAATCCAATCCACAGGAAATAAAAATTGATCGATCATAAACACCTAGCTTTGCTAACCCTACAAAGATTAACAAGAAAAATGTGATAAAAATTGCTAAGAATGGAAAAATAACCATTAAACCCTAATTATTGAGAAGTATGAGCATGCGATCAGTGTAACGCCCTCAAAATGCTAATGACATGATTTACGAAAAACTGCAGCGGAAGACTTAATAATAGAAGGTGCTACCGCTGTCCTGATAAGGACAAGGCTCACTGAAACCATTTAATCTTGCAACTTATGTTCACAATCACAAAATCTATTAAATTGAAACACTTCAAGACCAAAGTCCGTTGTAGTTCAACTTCAATGCCATCGACTTAATCATACCATGTGCTAACTCGCACTCTACACGACACAAGTATATTAAATATAGACCTAACTTAACTCTGAGGTTCATTCCAACATTCATGCTATGCTGAATCCATTGTGGGCATCTGATGACTTCTGAGAGGGCTTGCTAAAAGGAGAAACATATGATACTTTATCACCGAAAATGGAAAATATGAAAACAATTCAAAAATATGAGCAAAAACTCAGTACATACATTCATGTATTGTAAAATGAGCAAAGAAACACTGTTGACGGGTACCCGCTTTTACAATTCATTTAGTTCACAATAACAATGAAAATGAAAGTAATATGAAACTAAATTGCTCATTATTATCTGGATGTGAACCCCTTGCAATGATATGATCTCTATATAGGCGTCCACCTGCCAATCCGATTAAGAGTTGGCCTCCTTATAGGTGATGACTGACAGGGTCATAAGTTAAATGGCAAATCACTGTATAAACCGATTGATTGATATGCTCATTAAGAGTTGTAACTTGATGAACATGTTCTACTTTCTAGAGATACAGGCAATGGACGTGCTTTGAGTCTTTAAAAAATGTCATCTGACTTGATACAAGTCAACTGTTTCATAAATGTCGTCTGACTTGATAAATATATTCTGACTTAATAACACTTATGCATAACGGGGAATGATAACTAGGCCCTGACTCCGTTTCATAGATGTCATTATAAGTATGTGTAGTCAGTAAATGATCTTTACTCATATAATTGATTAAGTAAAAGTACGTGTAACAGAAATTCAGTAATTAAATGGTACACATAACTTGGGTATTTCAATATAACTTCAAAACTGAATTAATGAAAGTAATTAAATTTGATATAAAGTAAATAAAAGTAAAATAGTCCACAATGAGATAAATGAAATTATAAAGGAAAAGGCCTTGATGGTGATAATTGAGAGAGTGGTTGTGATCTTTTCTGTAATAAGTTGTTGATGCAAATTTAAAGCTCGCTAATGTATAGCTTAGTTCAAGACAACAACGAGAACACTAGATTGGCTTGATAAATACATTTGATACATTCTAAATTGAGTAAGTAATAGAGGTTTGAGGTTAAGGGAGATATATCTTGGTTCAAAATAGCATAATTGCAATAACTTGGCCTGATAAATATGATTTATGAGTCGCAACTATCTCTACTTCTCATATTTCATTCATAAATCCATTAGATATAGAATGCCACCCCAAATGAATCATTGAACTCAATAGAACCCGTTGAACTAACTAAACTTGGTGTTTTCTTTATAAAATCTATAAATGATTCAAAGCTCATAAACAAGTTCCCAAATTATATACTTGTCTTCTTCTCTCTCATTAATCGAGCTAAAAGCTCCATGAAAGTCCATAATATTCACTTGCCCCTTAAATAACCTTACCAAGCCCAAAATGCACAAAATGAGTGTATGATCAATCTCACTCAATCAATATTACAACTACTTACATAATTACTCAAAATACTTTCAAAAATCACCAAACTCAAAATACTCAAAAAATCATGAAATCTCATAGAAAATTCAAAAATGATATAGACAATCCACAGTACGATTTTCTAAATTTCCGTCCAAGTATACGCTGCACAAAAATTGTAATAACAGCCCAATTTACACCAATACAAGTCAGTTCACTTCAAAATTCATAACTTTTATGCTAGACCTCAAAGGAGACCTAAAATAGCAAAATATTAAGAATTCCCCAAAAAATTTCATTTACAACACAAAACATGATTGCCACAATAGGATTCCCAAAATAGGGCCAAAACACAAGTGTGTTAGTTTTTGATCCATTCTACACAATTTTCGTAAAACGACCATAACGTTTTCCACAGACCTCGGATTAAGCTAATTCAAAAGCCATTTGAAAGCTAACATACTGAAATATCTACCAACGAAAAATCATAATTTTCCCATGGACTGATCATTACTAGTTTAATCCCAAAGTCTTCCCTGTTTTCCTGAAATTTCCAACCTTCACTATTTTAGCTTTCTCTTCCTTTTTCACATAAATCCTCACTTTAAATCATTCAAAGTCACCATAATCGACATGAAAATATCGTTTAAGGCCTCATATACACAACCCATATTAAACTTACAAAAAATGAAACAAGCAAGCTTGGATTCAATTCATTTGATCATACGTCCAATTCATCACCCACAATTTTAGACATCACTAAACTCAATAAAAATTGCATAACAACCATCACTTGGTTCATAAAAACATAAACCATACTTAAACAATCAATAAAACTAAAAAAAAAAATCCATGGGTTGAGGTTAGGGTTACCTCACTTGGATGCTTGAAAAAGAGAGTTGAGGTTGTGCTTACGTAGGGAAGGGGGCTACTATGGCTAGAGGAAGGCTAGGGGTGGTGATGGATGGCTGGTGTGTGGCTAACTGGTGGCCGAAAAACACCAGGGTAGAAGCTGGAGGGGGGGCCATGGCTAGAGAAAGAAGAAAGAGAGAGATGTGTGTGTGGTTGGGTTTGCTTGAAGTTGTCTTGTGACTCACCTCCTATACTTGGCTTATATTCACCCTCCAAAAGTAACTTTTGCTAATTACTAATTAGACATAAAGATACTAATTAACTAAGTAAAACAAGTGGTAACTTGTTGGGCCTAAATTGGGCTTATATGGCTTGGGTCCGGGAAGGGAAGTAAACCATATGCGATTGCATTTTCGTAGCTTGAAATTAAATTTTTGCAAGGTTATAAAAAAAAAATAATAATAATAATAATAATAATAATAACAATAATAATAATAAAAATAATAACAATAATAATAATGATAATAACAATACTAATAATTTCTTAAACTATAATTTTCGCGGCCTACTATCGATTCACCCGATATTTAATTAATCAACAAAATTTGAATTAACAGTCAATGAAATTTGAATTGAAAAGTGGGACCCAAATGAAATATCCCCCAACCGGGATGATTAAATATGATAAATGAAAGCAGAAAATTTAAATAACATAAGGTAATTTGTTAAATATATAAATTGAGTATAATTGAATTGATAAACATGATTTGGTTCAACAAATAACCATGAGTGATTACATCAATGAACATGATAAATTAAATGAATAAATACGATTAATTAAATAAATTAATATGATTTAAACAAATAAATATAGGTTAGAGTCGGGTTATTACAGCCTTCCCCTGTTAAAGAGTTTCATCCTCGAAAGTTATGACGCTTGCCAAATGTATGCGATGCTTCTTTAAAAACACATAGGCCATTGATTCCCATTGCTTCTCTTTGAAGAGGTATAATTTGCCCAATGTTTTTCGACTAAGGGTGACTACGTATTATATAACTGCTTAATCTCATGTTTCAGTAGTAGATCCAAATACTTCTCATACAATAGCTTCAATGAACTTAATTACTTTGATTCAAAATTGATATTCACTTTGAAAGAAAATGACGCATCTCCGAAGGGTCTATGCTAAAACTCAATTTAAGAGTAAACGCTTAAAACCATGAGAGAGTACAATCAATGAAAACTCAAAGAAAATGGTACATTAAAAGCTGGTTGTGAATCAGCAAAAACATAAGGAAAGGGAAGGAATTTAGAATCAAGGGATTCTAAATAGGAAAAGGAAAAGAAAGTTGATGTATCTTCACGGGATTAAAGTGAAAACTCAAACCAAAATTCAAGCAGACACGGTTTATGTAACTGAAATCTAGCTAAGCTTACATTAAGCCGTGAGATAATAAATGATAAATGGATAGTCTAAACCATTGTTTGGATGCAGAAACACCACCAAACGGAAGTTTAAGGCCCCTAAACTTGATTAAGATATAGAAACACCATTTAAACAAGATTAGGACTAATTTTGAACACCACTTTAACTGACCTAGTTAAGGATAAGCAAGTTTAGTGTTTGAAAGTGCAAAACCACGAAAGCAAGAATACTCTCGATTGGTTTTTTTGATTCAAAAGTCTAAGTTATTCTGCCCATGGCTGTGAATAGCCTATTAATACAACCCTAGCAAGTACCTAAGGAAGTAACCAACCACCTAAGGTTTCCTTCCTTGGGAGGAAACATCTTAACCTAAGCTAATCTCCACAGTTAGCACTAATCCGTGTACTTAGCTAAATTAACTTAAGCTAATTACATTCAAATGAAAAGGAAAGCAAGACAAATGATGCTTACAACTTTAATCACAGGTAATTAAGCCTACTACAGCCAGATTTCTAGCAAAATAGAAAGGAAGCAGCCGTAAAGTAGCATCCACGTTTCGGCTAGCCAATGAGCTTTAAGAGATATCTTTTGCTGCTTTTGCTTCCCATCGGTTGTTCTTCCCCAAATTATCTCCTTTTGCAGCTGATAATTGCTCTTCTAGAGACCTTGGGACGTTGCCAATCTAGATAGCAAGTAAGAACCAAAGCAAACCTACGAATGAAGGAAAAAAAAGCTGCTGCAATAAACTGGGTTTACTAGACAGATTTTACCTATTTTTCTACCTTCAGTTTACCTTAGCAAAAGTGGGCATGATTTGGATTTCAGGCCATCAGGGGAAACCTTAGGGTGCTTACGAACCCCCCTTGCAAAGAAATTATGCTAAAACCACGTTTAAGTAGAAGAATTCCATTAAAACATTTAACCATGCAGTTTCAGATTAAAACTGACAGCTTAGACAAAATACCTTGATCTGCTAACTTCAATTGTGCATGATTGGAATTTAATGTTGGACCCGAAACTACACATCTTCGAAAATCAAAAAATGTAAAAATCGAAGGCTTAAACCAAAAATGTAACTTTAGAAATCACATGCCAAATCCTAGGTACATTTTGGTTCATCTGGGCAATTTGGATAGCTTGGATTTGTTGGCTAATTTGAGTGGGTAAATGAAGTCCAAATGAGATGAAAATTATTTCGCTGCAAAGCTGACTTCTTTAACTTCAAACTCAATACAAAATATTATTCTTAAATCTCGGAGAGGCCTAAGTAATTAAGCTCCCAAAACCAGGTTTACTGCTAGAAACAACCCGTGACCTGCTATTTTATTTCTTAAACAAAGTGTGGATGATTTATTGACACTTTGGCCAGCAAAATAAAATTACCTTGACTGATTTACTTCTCTAAATCAAGGGGCATGGAGGGATCTCCATCGTCCTCCCCTTGTTGAAAAAGGACTTGTCCATAAATCGGTTTAGGTAATTATCTCCTTATCTTGATTCAGTTCTGGCTGAAATGAAATCAGTCATGCAAACAAGTCTCTTTTGATCTTAGAGACCCTTTTCCTTTCATTCACCTTGCTGGTTTGAAGAGTGCTTATAGGGGACTCTTTGGCTTTAAATGCTCTTAATTCAGAATTAGGAGCTTCTAGTAATGGTTCTCCACATCCAGTAGGTATTTCCTCAGGAATTAAATAATAGAAGTTTTGTATGAGTGTTTTGGCTATGGGGTGGGTAGGTAAAGGATTTGCTGGTTCATCTTTCACTCCTTTTTGATGGCTTGGAACTCTTCCTAAAACCAACAGTTCTTCTTCACTAGCCCCTTCCATGACCTCCTCTTGAGTTTCCTCAAGTTCATGATCACTTTCATCTTCATTTTTTTACTCATTCTCTTCATCCATTGCTGCCTCCCATTCAGCTAAGGTAATTATTTCCTTGTTGGCATAGTCCGAGGATGTTTAACGAAGACCTTGGCAATTAAAACACCTTACAGGGTTTAAAGGGCTAGGGTTAGGTCTATTTAAAAGGACAAGGCTTTTCCCGAACAGCAACTCATGTTGCCTTATGAGTGCATCCAATCTCTCATTCAAACTCATACTAGTACTCATGATAATAGCAGCTAGGTATAGTTTATGTTTGGGCAGAATAGGATGAGTGTTTTTAGGAGTGTGTTTAGAAGTGGATGGATGAATGAATGCTGGAAGTGTGAGGGACGTACCAGGCTTAGGAGAAGCCAAGCTCTGATACCAAATATGATGCATCTCCCAAGGGTCCATGCTAAAACTCAATTTAAGAGTAAAAGCTTAAAACCAAGAAAGAGTACAATCAATGAAAACTCAAAGAAAATGGTACGCTAAAAGTTGGTTGTCAATCAGCAAAAGCATAAGGGAAGGAATGTAATTTAGAATCAAGGGATTCTAAATAGGAAAAGGAAAAGAAAGTTTATGTATCTTCAAGGGATTGAAATGAAAACTCAAGCTAGAATTCAAGCATACACGATTTATGTAAACTGAAATCTAGCTAAGCTTACATTGAGCCGTGAGATAAACAATGGTAGATGGATAGTCTAAACCCTTGTTTGGATATAGAAACACCACCAAATGAAAGTTTAGGACCCCTAAGCTTGATTAAGATATAGAAACAACACTTAAACAAGATTAGGACAAAGCTTGAACACCCCCTAACCAGCCTAGTTAAGGATAAGCAAGTTTAGTGTTTGAATATGCAAAAGCACGAAAGCAAGAATGCTCTGAACTGGTTTTTTTGATTCAAAAGTCTAAGTTATTTTGCCCATGGTCATGAGTAGCCTATTAATACAAGCCTAATAAGTACCTAAGCAAGTAACCAAGCGCATACGGTTTCCTTCCTAGGGGGAAATGTCTTAACCTAACCTAATCTCCATAGTTAGCACTAATCCGTATACTTAGCTGGATTAACTTAAGCTAATTACATTCAAATGAAAAGGAAAGCAAGATAAATGATGTTTACAACTTTAACCACAACTAATTAAGCCTAATACAACTAAATTTCTAGCAAAATAGAAAGGAAGCAGCCATAAAGTAGCATCCACTTTTTGGCTAGCTAATTAGCTTCAAGAGACATCTTTTACTACTTTTGCTTCCCATTATTTGTTCTTCCCCCAATTATCTCCTTCTGCAGTTGATGATTGCTTTTCTAGAGACCTTGGGATGTGTGCAAATCTAGATATCAAGCAAGAACCAAAGAAAACCCACGGATCAAGGAAAACAAAGCTGCTGCAGTAAACCGAGTTTACTAGACAGATTTTACCCATTTTTCTAACTTCAGTTTACCTTAGCAAACGTGGGCATGATTTGGATTTCAGGCCATGGGGGGAAATCTTAGGGTGTGTACAAACCCCCCTTGCAAAAAAATCAGGCTTAATCCATGTTTAAGTCAAAGAATTCCACTAAACATTTAACCATGCAGTTTCGGATTAAAATTGACAGCTTGGGCAAAATCCCTTAATCTCTTAACTTTGGCTGTGCATGATTGGAATTTAATGCTTAGACAAGAAAGTAGACATCTTGGGGAATCCAAAAATCTAAAAATCTAAGACTTAAACTACAATGTGGCTTTAGAAATCACATGCTCAAAATCAGGTACATTCTAGTTCATCTGGGCAATTTGGATAGCTTGGATTTATTGGCTGATTTGAGTAGGTAAATGAAGTCCAATTGCGATGAAACTTATTTTTCTGCAAAGCTGATTTATTGAACTTCAAATCCAATGCAAAATATTAGACTCAAACCTTAAAGAGGCCTAAGTAATTATGCTCCCAAGATCACGTTTGCTACTGGAAACAACCCGTGACCTGCTGTTTTATTTCTTAAACAAATTGTGGATGATTTATTCACACTCTGGCCAGCAAAATAAAATTACCTTGACTGATTTGGTTTCTAAATCAAGGGGCATGTAGGGATCT
>NCQV01010471.1:29711-43428 GCA_002740545.1 Lophocereus schottii | reverse complement strand
CTAATGTGCATGTTTATTCTTGGGTTGATTTGTTTATGTTCTAAACGATGTGCTTAGCTAAGCAAGTGTACTTACTGAGTTTCCTAATCATTAAGTAACCTTCTAAAGCTTACCTAGTGTGTGAGGAAAGACCTTGGCCATCCATATAATAAGTCCAAAGGATCATTTTGTAAATAAAGTGATGATTAAGTGAAATCTGAAGTTAAGTTTGAAACTCCTTAGTGTTGTTACCTAAATTATCTACATGCTTCTCTCTAATTAGGTCAATTAGAGTGGTGATCAAGTGAATCTTATACCTTGATTAGGTGGTGAAGTCTGTATCCTAATTAGCTTAAGCGCCCTAAACTCAAGCTTAGTGGTGAAATTCACATCTGAGTGAGAGTTTAGTTTCACTAGATTAATATTTGGTGGCGAAATCTGTATCCAAGGATTAGTTCAGTTTCTATCCTTTTTCCCTTGATTGTAATCTTCCTTGGTTTTGGCTTTCACTCTTGAATTGAGTTTAGCTTAACCCTTGAGAGATACATCAATTTTGGTGTCAGAGCAAAGTTCTGAATCCTTGCCTGGAATCATCACATTCACATTTCTATTCGTTGAGTTCATCCCAAACAAAATCTAAACACAAACAGTCTACTTACATTTCAAATAAGTCCACAAAGAACCCTAACCTCGTCCCTCATGCCATCATCAACGAGCTTGGAGAAAGAGCTAGCTTTAATTGATATTGGATTTTCTTGCTTCGAAATTCCAAAATTTCATGGCCAAGAGGAAGAGTTCACAGGTTGGTTATCTAAGATGAAACGAGTTTTTACTTGTTGTATCCTTAATGACCAAGGACAGTTGAAAGTGGTTATTTCAAGATTGAGAGTTTGCGCACTTCAATGGTGGAATAATTACAAGTTTAGGAGAGGAAAGAAAGGAAAAGAGAAGTTGAGAACTTGAAAGAAATTGAGTAGTAGGTTTAAGGGTTCCTTCTGCTCATCCACTTACATGTCCATCAAGGAAAGTGTCTCCATTGAGCCCATAGTTTCATTCCCCTCCAAACCCCAAAAAACCCCCACCCTACTAAACATCCAATGACCTCAAGAAAGATCCGAACCCATTCTTAAGAGTATTCGAAGATGTTTTAAGTGCTATGGATTTGAGCACTTGGCTTCGGATTGTACAAACCGAGGAATCATCACATTAGTCGAATGAGAGGTTGTGAAAGAGTCCAAAATTGATAAGGATGAGGGGGATGATCTTGAGAAAACTAAAAAGGAACTCATAGTGGAAGTTGATGAGGGTGACATGCTTCCTTTGGAGAAAACTTGGACTAAACCAAAAGAAGACACAAAAAAACAAAACTTTCGCTCTAGTAACACATTTGTGAGTAAGTTATGCTCATTGCTTATTACTGAAGGAAACTGTGCCCATGATGTTCTCATTAGGTAATTTGATCTTCCTGCTTTAACTTTTGATTATTCTAAACCCCACAGGCCAAAGAAACGAGAACATTCGGATTTTTTTCTAGCTTCAAGCAAGCCGCTTTTCAAAGCCACACATCTTGAGCTTACACCCTTCAAAGAGTGGCCTTTCAACAGTCCAAAGCAACTAGAATATCCCTTCCCAAGCGACTCCATGACCATTTTCCAAACTCACTAGATTCAAACAAAGAAAGCCTCATTTGCTTGGTTAGTCATTTTTCAGCCGAAGTGCACTCCATCCATGCTTACCCATTGGATTTGAGGGCAAATCCTTCTCAACAAAGGAAGGATGATATAAATCCCTTATGGAACTCTAATTTGGAGGTCCATGGCAGCCAAGGTAATTCAAATTAGTCATCAAAGTTCAAGGACTTAATAAGATTTTTAAAAATTCAAGAAGAGCTAGTTGTCGGATTAAATCCAGCAGTATACCCAGTATTATGAGCTTAATTACTTAGGCCTCTTTGAGGTTTGAGTCAAATAATTTACCATGGCATCAAAGTCCAAGAAGTTAGCTTTCGTTTGGACTTCGTTTGATAATTCAACTTAACTCTTAAACTCAAACTGTCCAAGCTTTAGTTTTGGGACAGTTTTTGCCCAGTTTTGTTTTTCTTATTTTTTAGGCTAAATGACATCCAATGATTGTAATTACTTCTTGTTATTTTATCTAGGATGTCTAGTTTATTTGTCATGTTATGCACAAACCAAGAAGAGCATGTTAAGGGGTCCAGTTTAGCTCATTTTTTTCAAGCTGCCTAGTAGGGGCCTGAAATTGCACGGTTCGAAAGATATGGCTTATTAAGGTGCTTAATGATGTCCAAATTGTGATTTTCAAAAGAGAGGTTTCTAGACATATCGAGGTTTCCCCCCATGCAAGAAAATCCTAGATTAGTCATCAAAAGGTAGTGGCCTAATCGCTACAAAGCAGTCGGTCTACACGCCAACCTGTAGTTGTTCTCTTAACCTAAGAGGTTTACCCTCTTAGGTGGGTTTTCTCCATGAAGGTAAGTGTGTGCTTGGCTGTCTACTAGTGCTTAGTCACCAAGTAACTCATCCATGAAGAAATACAATATGGAGCAACGAAAAGAAGCCACTTTATAAGCTAAGAATCAGGCACTATGGCATGAAGTGGCAAGCATGCATACGCTTGGTTCCTTTAAGACTGAAGCCATGCATGCTTTCCTTCCTAGGGAGGTAAACATGACTAATTAAGCCTAGAAGCATTAAGGAATACCTTAAGTTAATTATTTTGAAGCTAATATACTCATTTTTTATTACTTTGATTCATTTGTGTACTAAACCGTGTGCTTAGCAAAGCAAGAGTACTTAGTGAGTTTCCTAATCATTAAGTAACCTCCTTAAGGTTGCCTAGTGCATGAGGAAGGACATTGGGCATCTGTATAAGCAAACCAAAGCTTCATTTTGTAAATAAAGTGATGATTAAGTGAAATTTGAAGTTAAGTTTAAAACCCCTCTGTGTTGTTACCTAAATTCTTTACTTACTTATCTCTCATTAGGCCAATTAGAGTGATGATCAAGTGAGTCTTAAGCCTTAATTAGGCGGTGAAATTTGTATCTTAATTAAGCTTAAGGGCCCTAAACTCAAGCTTAACAGTGAAATCTGTATCTAAGGGAGAGTTTAGTTTCACTAGATTAACCTTTGGCAGTGAAATTTGTATCCAGGGATTACTTTAGTTTATATCCTTATTCCGTTAATTGTGATCTTTCTTGATTTTAGCTTTCACTCTTGAATTGAGTTAAGCTTAACGCTTGAGAGATACATCAATTTTGGTATCGGAGTAAGTTCTGAATCCTTACCTCGAATCATCACATTCAAGTTTCTATTCGTTGAGTTCATCCCAAACAAAATCCAAACACAAATAGCCTACTTAGGTTTCAAATCAGCCCACAAAGAACCCTAGATGTCATCCATCATGCCATCATTAATGATCTTGGAGAAAGAGCTACCTTTGATTGATATTGGATATGCTTGCTTTGAAATTCCAAAATTTCATGGCCAACAAGAAGAGTTCACAAGTTGGTTATCGAGGGTGGAATAGGTTTTTGCTTGTTGTATCCTTAATGGCCAAGAGAAATTCAACGTGGTTATTTCAAGATTGAGAGGTTTTGCACTTAAATGGTGGAACAATTAGAAGTTTAATAGATGACAGAGCGGGAAAGAGAAGGCGAGAACTTGGAAGAAATTGAGTAGTAAGTTGATGGGTTCCTTTTGCCCATCCACTTACACGCCCATGAAGGAAAGCGTCTCTGTTAAGCCCATGGGTTTATTCCCTTCCACACCAAAAAAAACTCCAGCCCCACTAAGCAGCTTACCACCTCAAGAAAGATCTAAATCCATTCCTAAGCGTATCCCAAGATGTTTTAAGTGCTAAGGATTTGGGCACTTGGCTTTGGATTGTACAAACTGAAGAATCGTCACTTTAGCCAAATGGCAGGCTATGAAAGAGCCCAAAATTGATAAGGATGAGGAGGATGATCATAAGGAAACAAGAGGAACTCATAGTGAAAGCTGACAAGGGTGACATGCTTCCTTTGGAGCAAACTTTGACTAAACCAAAAGAAGATACAAAAAAAAACAAAGCTTTTGCTCTGGTAACACGTTTCCGAGTAAGTTATGGTAATAGCTTATTTCTGAAGGAAACTATGCCCATGATGTTCCTGTTAGCCAAGTTGATCTTCATGCTTCAACTTATGATTATTCCAAACTCCAGAAACTAAAGGAACGAGAGCATTCTGATTTTTTCTCACTTCAAGCAAGCCACTTTTCAAAGCCACACATCTTGAGCTTACACCCTTCGAAGAGTGCCTTTCTATTGTCCAAAGTAACTGGAACATCCCCTCCTAAGCGTCTCCATGACCATTTTCCAAACCCACTAGATTCAAACCAGGAAATCCTTATTTGCCTGGTTAGTCATTTTTCAGTCGGAGTCCAATCCATCCATGCTTACCCATTGGATTTGAGGGCAAACTCAACCAGGGGAGGATGACATAAATCCCTCAAGCAACTCTAATTTGGAGGTCCATGGCAGCCAAGTTAGTCCAAATTGGTCATTAAAGTTCAAGGGCTTAATTAGATTTTTCCAAATTCATAAACACCTAGTTGTCGGATTAAATGTAGCAGCATACCCGATTTTCTGACCTTAATTACTTAGGGCTTTTTGAGGTTTAAGTCAAATAAGTCTCCATCCGTTTAAAGTTGAGGAAGTTAGCTTTCTAGAAAAATAAGTTTCAGCTCATTTGGACTTCATTTTATAATTCAACTTAGCTCTCAAACTCAAACTGCCCATGCTGCAGTTTTGGGATAGTTTGCACCTGGTTTATTTTTCTTATTATTTAGGCTAAAAAACATCCAATCATTGTAATTCTTTTTTTTTAGTTCAATTAGATGTCTAGGTTACTTATCATGTTAAGCACAAACCAAGAAGAGCACATTACGGGGTCCAGTTTAGCTTGTTTTTTCAAGCCACCCAGTAGGCACCCGAAACTGCACGGTTGGAAAGATCAGGTTGATTAAGGTCCTTAATGATGTCCAAATTATGATTTACAAAAGGGAGGTTTCTAGACATCTTGAGGTTTCTCCCTATGGAAGAAAATCCCAGGTTTGTCATCAAATGGCACTGACCTAATAGCTATAAAGCAGTCGGTCTGCACGCCACCTTGCAGCCGTTCTCTTAACCTAAGAGGGTTACCCTCTGAGGTGGGTTTTCTCCACTAAGGCACGTGTGTGCTTTGCTATCTACTAGTGCTTGGTGACCAAGTGACTCACCCATGAAAAAATAGCTATGTGGATTAAGGAAAAGAAGCCACTTTGCAAGCTAAGAATCGGACACTATGGCGTGAAGTGGCAAGTATGCATACGCTTGGTTCTTTTGAGATGGTAGTATGTTTTCCTTCCTAGGGAGGAAAACAAGACTAATCAAGCCTAGAATCATAAGAGAATAGCTTAAGCTAATTATTTTTTGAAGGTAATGTACTCATTTGTTCTTGCTTTGATTCGTGTATGCACTAAACCATGTGCTTAGCTAAGCAAGTGCACTTAGTGAAGTAACCTCCTAAAGGTTACCTAGCATGTGAGGAAAGACCTTGGGCATCCGTATAAGTACTTCAAGGCTTCATTTTGAAAATAAAGTGATGATTAAGTGAAATCTAAAGTTAAGTTTGAAACTCCTTAGTGTCGTTACCTAAATTTTCCACTTCCTTACTTCTAATTAGGCCAATTAGAGTAGTGATCATGTCAGTCTTAATCCTTTATTAGGTGGTGAAATCTGTATCCTAATTAAGCTCAAGGGCCCTAAACTCAAGCTTTATAGTGAAATCTATATCCAAGTGATAGTTTAGTTTCACTAGATTAATCTCTGGTGATGAAATCTGTATCCAAGGATTCGTTTAGTTTCTATCCTTTTTCCCTTGAATGTAATCTTTCTTGGTTTGAGCATTTGACTCTTGAATTGAGTTACACTTAACCCTTAAGAGATGCATCAATTTTGATATCAGAGCAAGTTCTTAATTCTTACCTGCAATCATCACATTCATGTTTCTGTTCGTTGAGTTCATCCCAAACAAAATCCAAACACAAACAGCCAACTTACGTTTTAAAACAGCCCACAAACAACCCTAGACCTCGTCCATCATGCCATCATCAATCAGCTTGGAGAAAGAGCTAGCTTTGATTGATATTGTATATGCTTGCTTCGAAATTCCAAAATTTCGTGGCCAAGAGGAAAAGTTTATAGGTTGGTGGTCTAAGGCGGAACTAGTTTTTGCTTGTTGTACACTCAATGAGTAAGAGATGTTCAAAGTGGTTCTTTTAAGATTAGGGGGTTATGCCTTTCGATGGTGGAATAATTACAAGTTTATAAGTAGAAAGAAAGGAAAAGAGAAGGTGAGAACTTGGGGGAAATTGAGTAGCAAGTTGAAGGGTTCCTTTTGCCTGTCCATTTACACACCCATGAAGGAAAGTGTCTCCATTAAGCCAAGAGTTCATTCCCTTCCACACCACAAAAAACCCCAGGCCCACTGAACAGCCAATGACCTTAAGAAAGATCTAAACCCATTCCTAAGAGTATCCCAAGAGGCTTTAAGTGCTAAGGATTTGGTTACTTGGCTTCATATTGTACAAACTGAAGAATCATAACATTTACTGGATGGGAGGCTGTGAAAGAGTCCGAAATTCATAAGGATGAGGGCGATGATCTTGAGGAAACTCAAGAGGAGCTGATAGTGAAAGCTAATGTGGGTGACATGCTTCCTTCGGAGCAAACTTAGACTAAACCAAAAGAAGATACAAAAAAACAAAGCTTTCGCTCTAGTAACACATTTTCGATTAAGTTATGGGCATTGCTTATTACTGGTGCCCATGATATTCCCGTTAGCCAAGTCGATCTTCTTGGTTCAACTTATGATTATTCTAAACTCCACAAACCAAACGAACGAGAACATTCTGATTTTTTTCTCCCTTCAAGCAAGCTACTTTTTAAAGCCACACATCTTGAGCTTACACTCTTCAAAGAGTGGCCCTCCAAAGAAAGTAGAATATCCCTTCCCAAGCGACTCCATGACCATTTTCCAGGCCCACTAGATTCAAACTAAGAAAGCGTTATTTTCTTGGTTAGTCATTTTTCAGCTGGAGTCCAATCCATCCATGCTTGCCCACTAGATTTGAGTGCAAATCCTTTTCAATAAGGTGAGAATGATGTAAACCTCTCAGGAACTCTAATTTGGAGGTCCATGGTAGCCAAGGTAATCAAAATTAGTCATCAAAGTTCAAGGACTTAATCAGATTTTTGTAAATTTAAGAAGAGCTAGTTGTCGGATTAAATCCAACATAATACCCGGTATTATGAGGCTAATTACTTAGGAATATTAAGGTTTAGGTCAATTAATTTGCCATGGGTTTAAAGTTCAAGAAGTTAATTTTCCAGAAAAATAAGTTTCAACTCGCTTGGACTTCGTTTGATAATTCAACTTAGGTCTTAAACTCAAACAGTCCAGGATGCAGGTTTGGGATAATTTGTACCTGGTATTATTTTTACTATTTTTCATATTAAACGACATCCAATGATTGTAATTCTTTTTTTGTTAGTTCAATTAGCAGTCTAGTTTATTTGTCATGTTAAACACAAACCAGGAAGAGCACGTTAAGGGGTCCAGCTTAGCTGATTTTGTCAAGCAACCTAGTAGGCACCTGCACGGTTGGAAAGATCTTATTGGTTAGGGTGCTTAATGATGTCCAAATTGTGATTTTCAAAACGGGGGTTTTCAGACATATTGAGGTTTCCCCCATGCAAGAAAGTCCCAGCCCCATGCAAGAAAGTCCCAGATTAGTCAACAAAAGTCACTGGCCTAATAGCTGCAAAGCAGCCGGTCTACATGTCACCTTGCAGCTATGTTCCTAACCTAAGAGGTTTACCCTCTTAGGTGGGTTTTCTCCACCAAAATGAGTGTGTGGTTGGCTGTATACTAGTGCTTTGTCACCAGGTGACTCATCCATGAAGAAACAGCCATGTGGAGTAAGCAAAAAAAGCCACTTTGCAAGCTAAGAATTGGACACTATGGTGTGAAGTAGCAAGCATTTGTATGCTTGGTACTTTTGAGATGGTAGCTGTACATGTTTTCGTTCCTAGGGAGGAAAACAAGACTAATCAAGCCTAGAAGCACTAAGGAATGGCTTAAGTTAATTATTTTGAAGCTAATATACTCATTTGTTCTTGCTTTGATCCGTTTATGTACTAATTCGTGTGGTTAGCTAAGTGCACTTAGTTAGTTTCCTAATCACCAAGTAACCTCCTAAAGGTTACCTAGTGTGTGAGGAAAGACCTTGGGTGTTCGTGTAAGTAGTCCAAACGTTCATTTTGTAAATAAACGGATGATTAAGTAAAATCTACAGTTGAGTTTGAAACTCCTCAGTGTTGTTACCCAAATTCTCTACCTACATATCTCTAATTAGGCCAATGGCGATCAGGTGAGTCTTAAGCCTTGATTAGGTTTTGAAATCTATATCCTAATTAAGCTTAAGGGCCCTAAACTCAAGCTTAGTGGTGAAGTCTGCATCTAAGCGAGAGTCTAGTTTCACTAGATTAATCTTTGGTGGTGAATTCTATATCCAAGGATTAGTTTAGTTTTTATCCTTTTTCCCTTGATTGTAATCTTTCTAGGTTTTAGCTTTCACTCTTGAATTGAGTCAAGCTTAACCCTTGAGAGATGCATTAATTTTGGTATCAGAGCAAGTTCTGAATCCTTGCCTAAAATCATCCCATTCACATTTCTATTCGTTAAGTTCATCCCAAACAAAATTGAAACACAAATAGCCTACTTACGTTTCAAATCAGCCCACAAAGAACCCTATACCTCGTCCATCATGCCATCATCAATGATCTTGGAGAAAGAGCTAGCTTTGATTGATATTGGATATGCTTGCTTCGAAATTCCAAAATTTTGTGGCCAAGGGGAAGAGTTCACAGGTTGGTTATCTAAGGTGGAACGAGTTTTTACTTATTGTATCCTTAATGGCCAAGTGAAGTTATAAGTGGTTATTTCATCATTGAGAGGTTTTGCACTTCAATGGTGGAATAATTACAATTTGAGAGAAGAAAGAAAGCAAATGAGAAGGTGAGAAGTTAGAAGAAATTGAGTACTAAGTTGAAGGGTTCCTTTTGCCCATCCTCTTACATGCCCATAAAGCAAAGTGTCTCCATTAAGTCCACGGGTTCATTCCCTTCCTCACCACAAAAAACCCATTCCTAAAAGTATCCCAAGATGTCTTAAGTGGTAAGGATCTGGGCACTCGGCTTCGGTTTGTACGCACTGAAAAATCATTACATTAACCGAATAGGAGGCTGTGAAAGAGTCCGAAATCGATAAGGATGAGGAGGATGATCTTGAGGAAACTCAAGAGGAACTCATAGTGAAAGCTGATGAGGGTGACATGCTTCCTTTGGAGCAAACATGGACTGAACCAGAAGAAGATACAAAAAAACAAAGCTTTCACTCTAGTAACATGTTTCTGAGCAAGTTATGCTCAGTGCTTAGTACTGAAGGAAACTATGCCCGTGATGTTCCTGTTAACCGAGTTGATTTACTTGCTTCAACATATGATTATTCTAAACTCCACAAACCAAAGGAACGAGAACATTTTGTTTTTTTCTCACTTCAAGTAAGCCACCTTTGAAAGCCACACATCTTGAGCTTACACCCTTCAAAGAGTGGCCTTTCAATGGTCCAAAGAAACTAGAATATCCTTTCCCAAATGACTACATGACCATTTTCTAAACCCACTAGATTCAAACTAAGAAAGCCTTATTTGCTTGATTTGTCATTTTTTAGCCGGAGTCTAATCCATCCATGCTTACCCATTGGATTTGAGGGAAACTCCTTCTTAACAAGGGAAGTATGATGTAAATCCCTTAAGGAACACTAATTTGGAGGTCCATAGTAGGCAAGGTAATCCAAATTGGTCATCAAAGTTTAAGGACTTGATCAGATTTTTACAAATTCTAGAAGAGCTAGTTGTCAAATCAAATCCAGCATCATACCTAGTGTTATAAGCTTAATTACTTAGGCCTCTTTGAGGCTTAAGTCTAATAATTTGTCATGGGCTTAAAGTGCAAGAGGTTAGCTTTCTAGAAAAACACGTTTCAGCTCGTTTTGACTTCGTTTGATGATTCAACTTAGCTCTTAAACTCAAACTGTCTAGGCTGTAGTTTTGGGACAGTTTGTACCCGGCGTTGTTGTCCTTATTTTTTAGATTAAACATCATCCAATCAGGGTAAATCTTTTTCTGTTAGTTCATATAGGATATCTAGTTTATTTGTCATGTTCTGTGCAAACCAAGAAAATCACGTTAAGCAGTCTAGTTTAGCAAATTTTGTCAAGCTGCCCAGTAGGCGCCTGAAGCTGCATGCCTGGAAAGATCTGGTTGATTAAGGTCCTTAATGATGTCCAAATCGTGATTTTCAAAAGAGCTGCCTACTAGTGCTTAGTCACCAGGTGGCTTATCTATGAAGAAACAGTCATGTGGAGCAACGAAAAGAAGCCACTTTACAACCTAGGAATCAGACACTATGCCGTGAAGTGGCAAGCATGCATACACTTGGCTCTTTTGAGATATGAGTTGTGTATGTTTTCCTTCCTAGGGAGGTAAACAAGACTAATCAAGCCTAGAAGCGTTAAGGGATAGCTTAAGTTATTTATTTTGAAGCTAATGTGCTCATTTGTTCTTGCTTTGATTTGTTTATGTACTAAATCGTGTGCTCAGCTAAGCAAGTGTACTTAGTGAGTTTCCGAATCATTAAGTAACGTCCTAAAGTTTACCTAGCATGTGAGGAAAGACCTTGGGTATTTGTATAAGTAGTCCAAAGGTTTATTTTGTAAATAAAGTGACGATTAAGTGAAATCCAAAGTTGAGTTTGAAACTCCTCAGTGTTGTTACCTAAATTCTCTACTTGCTTATCTCTAATTAAGCCAATTAGAGTGGCAATCAAGTGAGTCTTAAGCCTTCATTATGTGGTGAAATTTGTACCCTAATTAAGCGTAAGGGCCCTAAACTCAAGCTTAGTGGTGAAATCTGTACCTAAGTGAAAGTTTAGTTTCACTAGATTAAGCTGGTGGTGAAATCTGTATCCAAGGATTAGTTTAGTTTTGATCGTTTGTCCCTTGATTGTAATCTTGATTTTAGCTTTCACTCTTGAATTGAGTTAAGCTTAACGCTTGAGAGGTACATCAATTTGGTGTCAGAGCAAGTTTTTAATCCTTACCTTGAATCATCACATTCGCGTTTCTATTCGTTGAGTTCATCCTAAGTAAAATCCAAACGCACATAGCCTACTTACATTTTAAAATATCCCACAAAGAACCCTACACCTCATCCATCATTCCATCATCAATGAGCTTGGAGAAAGAGCTAGCTTTGATTGATAATGGATATGCTTGCTTCGAAATTCCAAAAATTCGTGGCCAAAAGGAAGAGTTCATAGGTTAGTAATCTAAGGTGAAACAAGTTTTTGCTTGTTGTATCCCTAATGACCAAGAGAAGTTCAAAGTGGTTATTTCAACATTGAGAGGTTGTCCACTTTAATAGTGGAATAATTACAAGTTTAAGAGTAGAAAGAAAGGAATAGAGAAGGTGAGAACTTGGAAGAAATTGAGTAGTGAGTTGAAGGATTCCTTTTGCTCATCCACTTACATGCCCATGAAGGAAACTGTCTCCATTAAGCCCACCGGTTCATTCCCTTCCACACCACAAAAAACCCCAGCCGCACTAAATAGCCAACGACCTCAAGAAAGATTTAAACCCATTCCTAAGAGAATTCCAAGATGTTTTAAGTGCTAAGGATTTGGGCACTTGCCTTGGGATTGTATAAACAGAAGAATCATCACATTAGTCGAACGGGAGGCTGTGAAAGATTCCGAAATTGATAAGGATGAGGAGGATGATCTTGAGGAAATGCAAGGGGAACTCATAGTGAAAGCTGACTAGGGTGACATGCTTCCTTTGGAGCAAACTTGGACTGAACCAAAAGAAGATACAAAAAAACAAAGCTTTCTCTCTAGTAACACGTCTTCGAGTAAGTTATGCTCATTGCTTATTACTAAAGGAAACTGTGCCCATGATATTCCCATTAGCGAAGTTGATCTTCCTGCTTTAACTTATGATTATTCTAAACTTCATAAACCATAAAAACGAGAACATTCTAATTTTTTTCTCACTTCAAGCAAGCCACATTTCATAGCCACACATCTTGATCTTACACCCATCAAAAAGTGGCCATTCAATGGCCCGAAGCGACTAGAATGTCCCATCACAAACAACTCTATGACCACTTTCCAAACTCGTCAAATTTAAACTAAGAAAGCCTTATTTGCTTAGTTAGTCGTTTTTCAGCCAGAGTCCACTCCATCCATGCTTACCCATTGGATTTGAGGGAAAATCCTTCTCAACAAGGGAAGGATGATGTAAATCCCTCAAAGAACTCTAATTTGGAGGTCCATGGTAGGCAAGGTAATCCAAATTAGTCATCAAAGTTCAAGGACTTAATTAAATATTTGCAAATTCAGGAAGAGCTAGTTTTTGGATTAAATCTAACAGCATACTTGGATTTGGAGCTTAATTACTTAGGCCTCTTTGAGATTTAAGTCAAAACATTTGTCATGGGTTTAAATTCTAGGAAGTTAGCTTTCTAGAAAAACACGTTTTAGCGTGTTTGGAGTTCATTTGATATTTTGACTTAGCTCTTACACTCAAACTGTCCTGGCTGCAGTTTGGGGACAGTTTGTACCCAGTTTTGTTCTTTTTATTTTTTAGGTTAAACAACATCCAATCATTGTAATTCTTTTGTTGTTAGTTCATTGAGATGTCTAATTTATTTCTCATGTTAAGCACAAACTAAGAAGAGCACGTTAAAGGGTCCAGTTTAGCTAATTTTGTTAAGCAGCCCAATAGGCACCTAAAACTGCATGGTTAGAAAGATCTAGTTAATTAAGGTCCTTAATGATGCCCAAATTATGATTTTTACAAGGGGGGCTTCTTGGCATCTTGAGGTTTCCCCCCAAGTTAAAAAATCTAAGATCAGTCATCAAAAGATAGTGGCCCAATAGCTACAAAGTAGCCAGTCTGCGCACCGCCCTGTAGCCGTTTTCTTAACCTAAGAGGTTCACCAGCTTAGGTGGGTTTTCTCCACCAAGGTGAGTGTCTGCTTGGCTGGCTGTCTACTCATGCTTAGTCACTAAGCGACTCATCCACAAAGAAATACCACGTGGAGTGAGGAAAAGAGGCCACTTTATAAGCTAAGAATCAGAGACTATGGCGTGAAGTGGCAAGCATGCATGCGCTTGGTTATTTTGAAATGGCAGTTGTGCATGCTTTCCTTCATAGGGAGGTGAACTTGACTAATCAAGCCTAGAAGCATTATAGAATAGCTTATGTTAATTATTTTGAAGCTAATATACTCATTTGTTCTTACTTTGATTCGATTGTGTACTAAACCATGTGCTTGGCAGAGCAAGTGCACTTAGTGATTTTCTTAATCATTAAGTAACCTCCTTAAGGCTACCTAGTGTGTGACAAAAGATGTTGGGCCTCCATATAAGTAACCCAAAGGTTCATTAGGCCAATTAGAGCGGTAATCAAGTGAGTCCCAAGCCTTGATTAGGGGGTGGAATCTGTATCATAATTAAGCTTAATGACCAAATGAAGTTCAAAGTGGCTATTTCAAGATTGAGAGGTTTTG
The DNA here is from genome assembly GCA_002740545.1 of Lophocereus schottii. Classification (NCBI taxonomy): domain Eukaryota; kingdom Viridiplantae; phylum Streptophyta; class Magnoliopsida; order Caryophyllales; family Cactaceae; genus Lophocereus; species Lophocereus schottii. Next base: position 29,717 of record NCQV01010471.1, on the reverse strand, counting down.
CACTTC
>NCQV01010471.1:14812-28590 GCA_002740545.1 Lophocereus schottii | reverse complement strand
GTTCAGTTAGGATATTTTGCTTATTTTTCATGTTATGCGCAAACCAAGAAGAGTACATTAAGGGGTCCAGTTTAACTGATTTTGTCAAGCTACCCAGTAGGCACCTGAAACTACACGGTTGAAAAGATCTAACTGATTAAGGTGCTTAATGATATCCAAATTATAATTTTTAAAAGAGGGGTTTCCGACATATTGAGGTTTCCCCCCATGTAACAAAATCCTAGATCAGTCATCAAAAGGTAGTGGCCTAATAGCTACAAAGGAGGTGGTTTGCACGCCACCCTGCAGCTGTTTTCTTAACCTAAGAGGTTTACCCTCTTAGGTGGGTTTTCTCCACGAAGGTGAGTGTGTGCTTGGCTGTCCACTAGTGCTTAGTCGCCAAGTGACTCATCTATGAAGAAATACCACGTGGCGTAAGGAAAAGAAGCCACTTTATGAGCTAAGAATCCGACACTATGGCGTGAAGTGACAAGCACGCATACACTTGGTTCTTTTGAGATGGCAGTCGTGTATGCTTTCCTTCATAAGGAGGTGAACATGACTAATCAAGCCTAGACGTATTAAGAAATAGCTTAAGTTATTTATTTTGAAGCTAATATACTTATTTGTTCTTACTTTGATTCGTTTGTGCACTAAACCGGGTGCTTAGCAAAGCAAGTGTACTTAGTGAGTTTCCTAGTGATTTAAGTAACCTCCTTAAGGTTACCTAGTGCATGAGGAAAGACATTAGGCATCCGTATAAGTAACCGAAAGGTTCATTTTGTAAATAAAGTGATGATTAAGTGAAATCAAAAGTTGAGTTTAAAACCCTTAGTGTTGTTACCTAAATCCTCTACTTGCTTATCTCTCATTAGGCCTATTAGAGTGGTGATTAAGTGAGTCTTAAGCCTTGATTAGGTGGTGAAATCTATATCCCAATTAAGCTTAAAGGCCCTAAACTCAAGCTCAGTGCTCAAATCTGTATCTAAGGGAAATTAATCTTTGGTGCTGAAATCTGTATCCAAGGATTAGTTTAGTTTCTATTCTTTTTCCCTTGATTGTAATCTTTCTTGGTTTTAGCTTTGACTTTTGAATTAAGTTAAGCTTAACCCTTGAGAGATACATCAATTTTAGTATTAGTACAAGTTTTGAATCCTTGCCTAGAATCATTACATTCATGTTTCTACTCGTTGAGTTCATCCTAAAAACAATCTAAACACAAACAGCCTACATACGTTTCAAATCAGCCCACAAAGAACCCTAGACCTCATCCGTCATGCCTTCACCAATGAGCTTCGAGAAAGAGCTAGCTTTGATTGATATTAAATATGCTTGCTTCGAAATTCCAAAATTTCATGGCTAAGAGGAAGAGTTTACAGACTAGGACCATGGTAGAGTCTATGTGCCAGGGTGGCTTTCTTTCTAAGAGCGCCACAGATGCTTGGGAGTTTTTAGAGGACTTAGCTGAGATAACTATACAGTGGGAAACTGCTCGGGATGACAGTTTAAGTTCTAGGATTGCAAGGGGTGGGTTACATTCTGTCTCTGATGTGAGTCACTTAGAGTCTAAGATTGCTGCTTTAGAAAATATGATGAAAGGATTGACTCCACAAATGACTCAGTTATCTCAGACTTCTTCAGTGTCTTGCTCTCATTGTCAGGCCTTAGATCATTCATTAAGTGCTTGTCCCTACTTTGCTCACTAGTTAGCAACTGGGCAAGAGTAAGTGAGTATGGCCTTCCAGAGACCTAAGAACGACCCTTTCTCTCCTTTTTACAATGCAGGGTGGAGAAATCACCCTAACTTCTCTTGGAGTAATGGACCAACTGCTACGATTCCTAACTCCAACCCATCTCTCACCCTTCTATTTCCTTTTAGAGACCGATTTTTCCAGGTGTACCTTATATGCCTAGACCTCTACCTCCTGTAGCTCAAGTTCAACCTCCTCCTGGTTATAGTGATATTGATAAAATGGAGAGGAGAATTAATAATAACGTGGAGAGAATGATTAATGCTAACATGGAAAGAATGATAAGAATGATGACTGAATTGTTTTTCCAGTTAGCATCATCTTCTAGGGAGTCAGGTACTTTCCCAAGTCAGCCTAAGGTGGACCCTAAGGGTCACGCATCTTCTTCTTTAGGTAACCCTAGTGAGGCTGTGAGGAAAGTGAATGCAGTGATATCTCTCCGTTCTGGTCGAGAGATTGATAACCAAGTTAGAAGTCCTAATGAACCTTGCAGGTATCCTCACCAATTCTTCAAGAATTCTTCTTCTTCTTCCTTTTCACCTCTAGAGATTGGCTCATCCAGTGAGTCAGGGGATGCCACTGATGGTGTCCCCAATGATTCTGACACTACTCTCTTTCGTAAGTCACCATTTAAAAAAGATGAGCTTGAAAGGAAAGACTCCTCTGAGTCAGTTAACCCTTCTCCTTCTAAGGGTTCTTCTTCTTCTCCGTTACCTTCTGAGAAAGTCCATATGCCTTTGCCTCTTTTTCCCCATAGGCTTAAGAAGAAAGACCAGGCTCATGTTGAGAAGATGAGAGAGACCTTTTCTCAAGTCAAGATTAACATTCCTTTGCTCGATGCTATTCAGCAGATGCCTCCATATGCTGGGTTTTTAAAGGATTTGTGCACAACCAAGAAAGCTACCAATGTCCCTAAAAAAGCTTTCTTAGCTTCTAGCGCTAGTTATATTCTATCTCATCAGATCCCAGTGAAGCATAAGGACCGCGATTGCCCTACTATTTCTATAGTTATAGGGGACCAGCTCATTCATAAAATTTTGCTTGATTTAGGGCCAATGTCAACTTGATTCCCTTCACTGAGTATAAGAGGCTAGGGTTAGGTGAGCTTAAGCCTACTAAGACGGTTATTCAATTAGCTGATAGGTCGACCAGATTACCTAGGGGGATAGTTGAGGATGTGCTGATCCAAGAGGGTGAATTCATTTACCCTGTGGACTTTGTTGTGATTGAGACTGAGACGGTGTCTAGCTTAGCTAGTCAAGTCCCTGTGATTCTAGGGCGTCCTTTCTTGGCTACTGCCAATGCCCTTATTAATTGCAGGAATGGGATGATGAGACTATCTTTTGGTAACATGAACTTACAGCCTAACATTTTTAATCTACAAAGGCAGCCCTCTAGTTTTGATGATATGGAGTTCTCTACTCTTCACTGGGTAGAGGATTCTATACTTGATGATGCTTGTGATGATGTGTTTGCTGTTGAGTATGAATCCTTTCTTGTGAATGATGAGCCTGAGTATGATGCTTTTGAGTTTGATGACTTGTACTCTACTATTGATTGTTTAGTCACTGCTGCTTCTGAATGTGTTTCCCCTCCTGCTCTTGGGCCGAAACCCCTTCCTAATTTTCTTAAGTATGCATTTCTAGACCCCAATGAATCTTTGCCTATCATTATTGCTTCTTACCTAGACGGGGACCAAGAGACTAAGTTGATTGCCCTACTTAGAGAGAACAAGGAAGCTTTGGGTTGGACCTTAGGGGATATTAGGAGTATTAGTCCTTCCATTGTGCAATATAAGATTCATCTAGAGGGCAATGCTAAGCCCTACCGTGACCGTCAAAGGCGTTTGAACCCTACTCTTCAGGAAGTGGTTAGGAAAGAAGTGGTGAAACGATTAGACCATGGGATTATTTATCCCATTTCTGATAATGAGTGGGTTAGGCCCGTTCAAATTGTGCCTAAGAAGACTAATATTACCGTGATTAGGAATGACAAGAATGAGTTAGTCCCTATTCATGTGCAATCTGGGTGGCGTGTTTGCATAGATTATAGAAAATTGAATACTGCCACTAGGAAAGATCACTTTCCCCTTCCTTTCTTGGACCAGACGTTAGAGAGGTTAGTTGGACATTCCTTCTATTGCTTTTTAGATGGATACTCTGGCTACACCCAGATCTCTATTGCTCCTGAAGATCAGGAGAAGACTACTTTCACCTGTCCCTTTGGAACTTATGCCTTTAGACGTATGCCTTTTGGATTGTGCAATGCCCCTGCTACTTTCAGCGTTGCATGATTTCCATTTTCTCGGATTTAGTTGAGCACTGCATGGAAATTTTCATGGATGACTGCTCTGTGTTTAGGTCTTCCTTTCATGACTGTTTATCTAATCTGAGAAAAGTGTTGGAAAGGTGTAGGAAGAAAAGTTTGACTCTGAATTGGGAGAAATGCCATTTTATGGTTAGGAAGGGAATAGTCTTAGGTCGTGTTATTTCTAAAGATGGAATTGAGGTCGATAAGGCTAAGGCTGATTTGATTGTTAATCTTCCCCCTCCCACCTGTGTGAAAGAAGTGAGGTCTTTTCTTGGACATGCTGGCTTCTATTGTCGCTTCATTAATGACTTTGGTAAGATGGCAAAGCCTTTGTCCAACTTGCTAGCTAAAGATGTGACTTTTCATTTTTCTAATGAATGTCTTAAGGCTTTTTCTAAGCTTAAAGAAGCCTTAACTTCTGCGCCTGTTCTTCATCCTCCCATCTGAGGAGAGCCTTTTGAATTGATGTATGACACTTCTAATTATGTTGTTAGGGTAGTTTTAGGGCAGCGTGTTGGCAAAAAGCCCCATGTGATCTATTATACTAGTCACACTTTGAATGATGGCCAATTGAACTATACTGTGACTGAGAAAGAATTTTTTGCTGTAATCTTTGGGTTTGAGAAATTTAGACCCTATCTAATTGGGTCTCATGTGATTGTGTACACTGACCACTCTTCTCCTAAGCATCTTCTTTTGAAGAAGGATGCTAAGCCTAGACATGTTAGATGGATATTGTTGTTGCAAGAGTTTGATTGTGAGATTAGAGATAAGAAAGGTTCTGAAAACCTTGTAGCTGATCATTTGTCTAGGATTCTATCTGATAGAGAGAGTGAGTCAACTGTTTCTGAGTGCTTCCCTGATGAACAGTTGTATGCTATCCACCCTGATCCTTGGAATGCTGATATTGTTAATTACTTGGTTACTAGTAGGATCCCTGAGGGTTGGACCAAGAATGATAGGGATAGGTTTTTCCACCTTGTGAAGTTCTTTGTTTGGGATTATCCTTTTTTGTTTAAGTATTGTGCTGACCAAATGCTTAGGAGGTGCATTCCCGACCACGAGATGAGAAGTATCCTTTCTTTCTGTCATGATCAGGCATGTAGGGGGCATTTTAGTGGTAGGAAGACTGCAACCAAAGTTCTTCAATGTGGTTTCTATTGGCGTACTCTATTTAGGGATGCTTTTGAGTACTGTAAAAGTTGCCCTAGGTGCTAGCAGTTGGGTAGAATCAGCAGGCGGGATATGATGCCACTGAGTCCCATCATTGTGGTGGAAGTTTTTGATGTGTGGGGTATAGACTTCATGGGACCATTTCCATCGTCTTTTTGAAATGAGTATATTTTGTTGGTTGTGGACTATGTGTCTAAATGGGTTGAAGCCATCCCTTCTAGGACTAATGATGCTAAAGTTGTTATAAAGTTCTTAAGGGAAAACATCTTTGCTAGATTTGGTACGCCCCATGCTATTATTAATGATCAGGGTACCCATTTCAATAATAGGTCGTTTGATGCCTTATTGAAGAGGTATTCCATTGTCCATAGGTTTGCTACCCCCTATCATCCCTAAACCAGTGGTAAGGTTGAGGTGTCCAATCAACAAATTAAGCAGATTCTTGAAAAGACCGTGAGCTGGAATAGAAAGGATTGGGCTGATAAACTCGTAAATGCTCTTTGGGCCTCTAGGACGGCTTTCAAAACTCCCTTAAGTATGTCACCTTATAGGGTTGTTTATGGTAAGCCTTGTCATCTTCCTGTAGAAATAGAGCATAGAGCTTGGCGGGCCATTAAGAAACTCAACTATGACTTGACAGAGGCTGGTGTGGAGCGTAGACTGCAACTGAATGAACTTGATGAAATTAGAGCCGAGGCGTATGAGACTGCTCGTTCTTACAAATAAAGGGGGAAGTTATTTCATGATAGGTGTATCCTTCGGAGAGAGTTTGCCCCTGGAATGAAAGTGCTCTTGTATGACTCAAGGCTCCATTTCTTTCCAGGGAAGTTAAGGTCCCGATGGACTGGTCCTTACATTGTCTCACGTGTTTTCCCTTATGGTGCAATCGAAATTCAGGACCCTGATAGTGGTGCTACTTTTAAGGTGAATGGCCAAAGATTGAAGCAATTTCTGGAGTTGCCTCGCAAGAAAGATATGGAGTGTCTGATACTTGGCCAGCCGAGTCCTACTCAGTGATGTGTTAAGATGATAGCTCGGGTGTACTTAACACCCGACCTGGTTTACTAAGAACTTGTTTTCATCCCTTCTCTCTTTTACTCTTTTTCTCTTTTCCCCTTTTCCTTGCTTTTGTAGAGTTGGTTCTTTTTGTCTTTCTTTTGCATATATGTTGACTATTTGATTTTGAGTCAAACCTTTATCAGTCTTATTTTATTTGTTATCTTTTTCAGTTTTATCTTGTGGTTTTATGTTTCTTTTTACTACCAATGAGGACATTGCTCGGAATAGGTGTAGGGCTGGGGAAAATTTGATTTGAAACTCCAAAAAGATTTTTGTTTTGTTTTTGGGGAAGCTTAGTGCTATTCTGATCAGCTTAAATGCCATGTGCTTTGATTGTTAGCCTGTATATATACGTGATGTGCATGTTAGGTTTCTATCCTCGGTAAGTCATTCTTAACTCTAATTGTAATCGCATCCGTTCATTATCGCTGTATGATCCAATCCCTATTTATTCCGTCCTCATTGTCTTACGGTCTTAGTTTTTAATGATCGGCTCTCCCACTTGTTTTAGACACAATTACTTTGAAGGGAAAAAAAAGGAAAAAAAACTGAAAAAAATGGGAAAAAAATTGAAAAAAAAAAGAAAGAATAGAAAAAAGGAAATAAAATGAAATTTGGAATGACAAGCAGCTCTTTGAGGCATGCGCTACTAGGTGTTACCCTTTGAGGCAATACTGCTACTGGGAAAACTTGCTTCCTATGTTATTAAGTCAATAATGTAATTTGTGTTAATCAAGTAGGATTGGGATTGAGTTTAATTTTGGTAAACCTAAGCTTTAAGATGATGAGACACATGCACACGAGCACAGGGAAGGATTCCAAGCTTTAGTGTATAAGTGGGATGAAAAGTTAGTGCTTTGATGTCAACCTTGGGGTAGAGAGTCTTGATGAGTACATTGTACTTATATGCACACCAATATCTTTGCTACATGGGCGATTTAGTTGATTAGAATATGTATATCTTCCCCCAATTTTGTACATATTAATTTTTGAAAACAAAAATTAAAAAAAATTTTGATTTTCTACTTTTGTTTTCTTTTATAGATTTTATAGGTATATCTTTTGCAAACCCTCACGAAACCTCACTCGTCTGCTAGGGATAACCTAGGGGTTTGAAGGGCTTGTTGTACATGCTAAGTGCAATCATGATTCCTACGAAAGTGAGTTAGGATTTAATTTTTCTTTTTCTAGGATTTTTAGTTTTGTTTTACTCGAGGACCAGCAAAACTTAGGTGTGGGGGTATTTGTTCAACCTGAAATTATTACATTTTTATACCCTTTATTATCTAATATTGCTCAAAATAAAATATTAAATTAGGATTTTAATATGTTTTTACTTATTTTGTAGGAGTAATGAAATCTGAACAAATTGAGTATGAAAGGATTTAGAAGAAGCACTATGGATCCAGAAATAAAGAGAAGACAAGGATGACAGCGCAACAGGCCCAACTCTGAGCCCAACCGACCCCTTTCTCTTCCCCTCCCCCTCTTCTTTTACTTGCTGGGCCTATTTCCCTCCAGACCGTGGCCCATCTTCTCATTCCTTCCCCTTTCCTTGCACGGCCCAGAGCTCCAGCTCCCCCTTCTCTTTCTTCTTTTGCTCCTTCTCATGTTGGACCAGCCCAGTTTTTCCTTCTACCTCCCCAGCTTCCTTCTTCCTTCTCTCCTCATTCATGCGCAAGGTTGGGCTCCATGTGGTTCCCAGTCCACGGCCCAACCTTGACCCGATCTCCCTCTCTCCCTTTCATTTAGCTGGGCACGTGCCATGCACGTGATAGCCCCCTCACCTTTCTCTTCATCTTCTTCGTTTTTCTCTGTAGCCCAGCAAAGCTCAAGCACTACACAAATGCTTCTTCATCTTCTCCTCCAGTTCAGTCATGGCGATTCTGCTTCTCTCCTCTTTAATCATTCATTGAAAATTCATTAACTCATTATTATACTTGACCGTTACCCATCCCCTTTCTTCTTCCTTTTTGCTCAATGGTTCATGGCCTAGAAATCCATATTGAAGAACAGGGCATTCCCCTCACACCTAAAACTGCAAGCCTTCTCTCTCATCATTCATGTCCATCATCGGTTAATCAGTTATAAAGGAGTCAATGAAGGCAGTTAATTAGGAGGTGTAGATGGCATTCTTTGTGGCTGGAGGCTGCGTTTTTAATGGAAGCCGAAGAACAACAGATCAGCATAGAGTAAGGGTAGCCTTAATTTTCAGATCAAATTTCTCTTTCCATCTTCATTTTGTTTTCCAGTTTCAGATTTATGCCTTGGCTTCTCAATCGGTTTCTTGTTTTCACATTTGTATTTGGTTCAGTCATATAAGTTCTCAAATTTGAAATGTTCTTATGCTATTGTTCAAATTAAGCAAGATTTCTGGGCTTCGTGGTTTGCTGTGTTCTCTTCAATTTAGTACCCTATTCTCTAAATCTGTGTTATCCGCTATTCAGTTGTGATTGGATTTCGGGAAGTGTTAGACGCTCTACACTTTATCACTTGATCGCTTTTCTTACTTGTTGGTGTTGATTATAATTTCATATGGTTGTCGCATGTTAATTTACGTTATAAGATTACAAATTACGAGCTCTCTAGCAAGTTTAATTTAGTTGAGTAGTAACTTAATTTTACATCCACTCCTGAGAACGATACGCACAAACGTTACAATGATAACCGTATATTTGCGAAAAATTACAACAGCTACACTGGTTACATTACTAATAGATTTAAATTTCACATAGTATGTAGAGAGATTGGTGCAAGGACATAGAATAGTGGAGTTCTTGTGGTGGATAATGCTGAAGATGGAGAACCTTACATAGACTATTATGGGATACTTACAGAGGTCTTCAGTTTGGAGTATACAGGGGGTAATAAGATTGTATTCTTTTAGTGTAAATGGTGCGATATAGCTCCTAGAAAAGGAGTCAAAGTAGATAAATTTGGTTTTGTCAGCGTAAATTGTCAACATAATTTGAAAACAGATGATCCTTTTGTGCTAGCGGCTCAAGCATCACTAGTTTTATATATGAATGATATTAGTCAAAAAGGTTGGCGTGTGGTGGTGAAGGTTCAACCTAGATATTCATATTAGTCAGCTCTTGAGGAAGATAAGGGACAAGCAAGCATAGAAGAGAACGATGAAGCTTACCAACAGAGCATTTCGTTTAATGCTGAACTTGCTACATCAACATCAAATGAAGACTTTGAATATGCTAATGCATAATATAGAAATGACGTACAAGCAGAGTCTGTTGATATGTCTTCGTTGCCTAGAAAAACCAGAACATCTAGGAAAAAATGAGTTATCATTAGCTATTGATGGCTACCATCCTTCATTATTTATTCTATTTTGAAGTTTGAAATGTTTTCATTGCCGAGAAAAACCAAACATTACATATAGTGCGATTTAAGTTTGTGTTAGCTATTTATCATAAATTGATTTATGCTTTAGCTTTATTTTTTTCCCTATATTACACTTATATTTTTTGTATTTTTTATATTCTGATTTATAAGTAATCTTGTAATTTCTTATCTAATTAGGGAGCATGACACCTACGGGCAAAAACTCAGCAAAGGCAAGGTTGGTAGCGCCCGGTTTCCTATATCGTGGACGCTCATCAGGTCTGAAGAAGCCTTCCTGCCCTAAATCTTTAGTCGGACAAAATCCAATAGAACAACATCTTACTAATGCTCTAGATGGTACATCCCAAGATGAGGCAAAGGCAAATGCAGCAAAGAAAAATGTGGTAAGCCTTCTACCTTTCACTATTGTATTTGTTCATAATTATATATTTATATATGGGCCATAAACCATCTAAATTTTTGTTTGATGTTAGAATGTGTTAAAGCAACCAGCAAGTTCCAACTTGGTAATGAAGATATACCCTGCATCTCCAAGCATGATGATTTATCTAATGAGAATTACACACGCTGAATAACTTTTCTTTATTCATAGGCGTGAGTCTGTTCTTCAGGAAGTAGAAAAGCAGAATGATGGGGTAACTGCACAAGAGGATAATGATATAAGAAATTCAAAAAAGGATAATGATACGACAAATGCACAGAAGGAAAATGTGGTAAGCATTTGGCCTTTTACTGTTTTATTTGTTTAAAAATGTATGTTTTCATGTGATTGTTATCCATCTTATTGCATTTGACATTGATAGAATGTGTCAACGGAGCAATTTGTTCAAAAAGAATTATAAATTCCAACCTGGTAATGAAGACATATTGTCCTTCTAAAAGCCTACGCTAGTATTTTGAAGTTTTCATAATTCGCTGATCTTTTGTCTATTAGAAATTAAATACCAAAATTGATATTAATTTTAGGTTCAAGCGTGACATCCTACAAGCACAAAGTGATTAAAAAAAAGGATGTGGTGGAAAGCTAACAGTTACAAGGAAAGCTATTAATCCATCTGAGAATGATTCTCCGGATAATGAAGTTATGAAATAGTCCAGGGCTATTCTTTACTAGTGTGTCATTTCCTGGTACTTCTAAATTTTTTTAAAAAAATCAACTCGATATTTTCATTTTGCAGCTAGTATTAGTGTTGAAAGAAGAAAAAGAAAGCGTGGCATTGTTTTAAGACCTAGAGGAAGGAACAAGCTTAGGCAAGTGACAACTCTGAAAGATGGGCAAAAACTTAGAGTAACCTTCTCCAATAATGGGCCGGTGGGTGAAAACCAATGCCCTCTATCAAGACATATCAGCAAACTTGTTCGTGATCATAACATGTTACCGATCAAAGTGCATAGTTGGAATGAAATCGATTCCAAAGATTTGGACAAATTATGGAATGCTATTCCCGTATGATAGGATGAGTTGTATTTACTTTTTATTTACATTAAACTTATACCTAGGAATAATGCATGTGCAAAGTGAGATAGATGTTTTGTTTGTTTGGTATGATAGGATAAGTTTGAAGGAGGTGGTCTTGAGCATCGTCGCACCACCATCATGCGACAAGCAAGGAACATATGGAACAAATGGCGGGAGAAAATGAAGCAACTACACATGAAAAAGGTATCTAGTTTAGAGGAAGCACTCTCTCCGAAGAATGTACCTAAAAGCTTGCTTAAAGAAGATTGGGAATGGTTGGTGTTAGAGCATTATATAGACCCTAATTTTCAGGTACATACTCCCAACTATGGTAGTTGAAGATAGAATCATTTTGCAATATTTTTTTTTTTGTTTGGTTACTCTTTTGCATACGTTCATTCTTCTATAACTCAAACAATGTAATTGTAGATCAAGAATGCTATAAATTCTGTAGATCAAGAATGCTATAAATTCTGAAAACCGAGCTCAGTTGGCAATGCTTCCTCGTACTGGTAGGAAGCCGATTCGGTAAATCATATATGACGAGTTGGTATGTATGCAAATAAAAAAAAAAAAAGCAGCCCTCTCTTCTTTTTCTATATTTTTGTATGCTGCTCCATCAGGATTTGGTACATTCAAGCATTGGTTTAATGTTTGTTCGTAAAATCAGTATGCGTATGAATCTGAAATGAATGGCTATTGGTTTAACATTTGGTCCAAAAAAAAATTCTGAATGTATTATTTTTGGCCTGTGACGTTGGAGGTTTTGATTGTTAATAGAGGCTTTAGAGTGGTAAAACAAAATTACACGTCAAGCATTATTTGACTTTGTTCGACATGTTCCAATAGGGGGCAAGGACGGGAAGATACCAAACATTGCTGAGATCTTTAAAGCAACCCGAAAGAGAAAGGACGGCACATTGAATGAAGAAGAGCAGCATTATAAGTACAACATATTTACTTATTTTTGCTGTGAACTAGTAATTCTTTTTAACTTTTTCGGATTTTCATTCGTGTTCATACCTTTGTATTTTTATTTTTGCAAGATCAGATTGTGGACGAATCTGGAGAAAATTCATCGATCTCTCAATTTGAATCAGTAGAAAAATGTTTTGGACCTCAAAATCAAGATTGTGTAATTTTCTTTGGAGGCGGTGTAAAACGCAAGGATATTAGGGGACCTGAACCGAGTAAGGCAGGCCTAAAAGCTAAGCTTCAACAAAAAGAACAACTACTTAGTGAGTTGACAAATGGAGTGGTAAACATCAAGCAGCATGAAGCATCACATCAAAAGAAGATTTCAGACGTGGAAGCTAGTCATCAAAGAGATATAGGAGAGCTTCTCAAGGAAATCAAGCTTGTTAAGAATGTTGTTCTTCTACAGTAACACAGCATAGCAGCACCATCTTCAGCTCCTAAATGTGAAATATAAATGCGTGACGACATGCTTGTGTTTTTTTGGATGAATTAGGTAAGTACACTTTCACATATGTTTACTGTGGTTTTGAAACAATACGGGAGGTGCATATCATGTTGTGGTTAGGTGCTGTGGGCATCTCTTTTGTGGTTTTAAAACAATGAGAGAGATGCAAGGACGGTCAGATACTGCTATAGGATTTTGGAGTTTATTGGTTTGGGTTTGGTATCTCTTTTGTGGTTTTTCCAGTGCCCGGTGAAATCTAACTCGTGGAGGAATCAATTAGCTGGGGATATTTATGAGGGGATTTATGCATTCACTGAAGAGTTTTCATTCCGTTAAGTGACCTTGCTACGTAGCAAACGAGTACCTCTAACTAACGTAGTTAAATTTTGACATGAAACAGTAACTTTGTCTGAAATTTGGATACATGGAGTCCTGAGTAATACTATTATACTTTGGTATTTAGTCAAGTTGTTCGAACTCAATTGGTTGTGCTATGTTTTTCTTAGAAGTTAAAGTATGCTGTGGTCAGGTACCGTGCGTACTATGGTTTTTCACTGCGGTAATTCAAGCTTTCTTTTTCCTTTTTTTGGCTTGCATTGGTTGTAAAGAGGCATTGCTACAGTGGCCATACCCTTTTTGTCTTCTTTTCTCTTCTTTCTCTCTTTGGATTTGTGAAGACCCCCTCTCGCTTTGTATAATTGATTGTATGGTTTTTTTTGTGGTTGTTGAAAAATGTAGTGAACCCAATTGTGGTATTGATTTCTTGGTTGAATACTTGAATTACTCAAATGAAGGATACATCCTGTACAATTGTGTCCAAACTAATTGTGGGTGTTGGTGATGTACAATTTTATTCAACAAAATTTACTTCTGAATTGTTTTCTTTGAAGTCTATAGCAGGTCAAAAAACGTCCCCATTATGCAGCAGGCTTTTGGGACTTTTCTAATCAAGTACTCTGGGATTCTAGGTGGTGAATCAGTGAGGCCAATTTCGGGCTGTAGGCCCCCTGTTGCATCTGACCTTCCTCTTTCAAGTTGTCTTATTAGTGTGGCTGGTGAATTAGTGAGGCTCTTCTTTTGCTTTCTGTTTATTCAGCGCAAACTTGAACTCCACACGACCATGTAAGTGCCTCTGCTCCTTTCTCCTTTCAATTTTTCCTCATCCTCTTGCTCATCCTCTTTTCGCTCAATCTTGACAGCCGTGGAAGTAGGTTTCGATCTTTCTTTTTCCTTTTTTTGGCTTGAGTTGGCTGCAAACAGGCCC
>NCQV01010411.1:0-11141 GCA_002740545.1 Lophocereus schottii | reverse complement strand
ATGTCTTCCCACAAGATTTACCGCCAGCCTCCCACCAATCCGAGGCATTGAGCACCAAATTAACTTCATCACCAATGCCTGACTTTCTAACAAAGCAGCCTATAGATGCAACCCTCAAGAGACCAAAGAGCTTCAAGGACAAGTAGATGAGTTGTTGGCAAGAGGTTATGTAAGAGACAACATGAGTCCTTACTCAGTTCCAGCTTTGTTAGTGCCCAAGAAAGATGGAACTTTTCGCATGTGTGTGGATAGTAGGGCTATAAACAACGTTACTATCAAGTATAGGTATCCCATACCTAGGCTTGATGACATACTTAATGAACTCCATAGCTCCTCTATCTTCTCCAAAATTGATTTAAGAAGTGGGTATCACCAAATCCGCATGAGGGAAGGTGATGAATGGAAAACGGTATTCAAGACCAAGGGAGGGCTTTATGAGAGGTTAGTAATGCCTTTCAGCCTCTCTAATGCCCCTAGTACATTTATGGGATTAATGAATGATGTTATGAGGCCTTTTTTTGGGAAATTTGTGGTGGTCTACTTTGATGATATCCTCGTTTATTCAAAGAGTCAAGAAGATCATCTACATCACTTAGACGAAGTATTCAAGGTTCTAAGAGCTCAAAAGCTCTTTGGTAAGCTAGAGAAGTGTGAGTTCTTTACACCCTAAGTCACCTTTTTGGGGTATGTCATTTTTAAGGATAGAATCTCTATGGACCAAGGCAAAGCGGAAGCTATCAAGTCATGACCAACTACCACCACCATCACCTAAGGTAGGAGTTTCCATGGCTTGGCATCTTTTTATAGGGGATTCATCAAAGGGTTTAGCACCCTCATGGTTCCCATCACCAAATGCATGAAGAAAGGTTCATTTGAGTGGACCAAGGCCACCCACAATGCCTTTGAGAAACTCAAATCTAAGCTAAGTAATGCCCCAGTGCTAGCCCTTCCCAACTTTGATAAACTCTTTGAGGTTGATTGTGATGCAAGTGGAGGGGGTATAGGGGTTATCCGTATGCAAGATTAATGCCCCATTGCCTATTTTAGTGAGAAGCTCAATGATTCAAGGAAAAACTACTCAACTCACGACAAGCAGTTCTATGCATTGGTGAGAGCGCTTAATCATTGGTCCCATTACTTGAGGCCTAAACAATTTATCCTTCATTCGAATCATGAGGCCTTAAAGTACTTGAGTTGCCAACATAAGCTCAATCCAAGACATGCTAAATGGGTTGAGTTCTTGTAAAGCTTCTCCTTTGCGGCCAAACATAAGAAGGGGGGCACTGATGTTGTGGTGGCATTCTCTCTTGGTGGCATTCTCTCTTGACTGTGATGGAAGCAAGGGTTCTAGGCCTCTAATTCATCCGTGAGCTCTACCAATAAGATAAAGATTTCAAGCACTATCTCCATAAGCAAGAAGGTCACAAGCATAGCCCCTACACTCTCCAAGAGGGCTTATTATTCAAAGACAACAAGTTATGTATTCTAAAGGGTCCAATCCAAAAGCTTCTTGTCAAGGAGGTTCATGGAGGAGGTCTAGCCGGTCACTTAGGGATCAACAAGACTATTGATATGCTCAAAGAACGTTTTTATTGGCCAAGAATGGGTAGTGATGTTCATGAAGTGATTTTCAAGTATTCTCTATGTCAAAAGGCCAAAAGCCAATTCCACCAATCGTTATACACTCCATTGCTTGTCCCTAATGGTCCTTGGGAAGATGTGAGCATGGATTTCATAGTTGCCCTTCCTAGAACTCAAAAGGGGCAAAGATGCTATTGTAGTGGTGGTGGACCATTTTTGAAAGATGACTCACTTCATTCCTCGTAAGAAGACTGATGATGCCTCTCATATAGCCCATCTCTACTTCAAGGAAGTTATTAAGCTACATGACATTTCTAAGAGCATTGTATCCGATCGAGATACAAACTGTCTTAGTCATTCTTAGAGATGTTTATGAAGGCTCCTTGGTACTAAACCCTTATATAATACCTCCCACCATCCTCAAACCGATGGCCAAATTGAAGTAACCAACAAGACCATTTCTACTTTACTTCGGAGTTTAATAAGTAAGAGCCTCCAGGAGTGGGATCTCAAACTTCCATACACTAAGTTTGCATACAATCGAACTACTAGCTTTGCTACTTCCCACTCTCCTTTCGGGTCTTGTTATGGAATCAACCCTCTAACCCCCTAGAGCTCATACCACTTCCACTTGAGTCTAGAGTGAGCTATGACATCGAGGAGAGGGCCAAAGAGATGAAGAAGCTTCACCAACAAATTCAGGCCAAGATTGAGCAGACAAATAAGATGTATAAAGCTATGGCCAACAAGCATCGCAAAGCCATTACCTTCGAGCTGGAGGACATGGTGTGGATACACTTGAGGAAGGAGAGTTTCCCCTCTAAGAGAAAGAACAAACTTATGCTAAGGAGTGATGGTCCATTCAAGGTCCTTGAAAAGGTGGATGATAATGCTTACAAGTTAGAGCTACTTGGGGACATAGGTGTATGTTCTACATTCAATGTGGATGATCTCACAGCCTATCTTGAGGATGAATAAAATGGTGATGATTTGAGGGCAAATCACGTTCAAGAAGGGGAGGATGAAGCAAATGTCATACCTATACAAGTCCAAGTGAATTCACAAATCTTTCTTAGTGCTTACAAGCTATAACAAAGGGACTTGGTCCATGTACTGATTTGGAGCTTCAATTCCAACCTCATCCTAAGCCTTTAAGATGTGTTACTCTCCTATTTTAGGAAGGTCAAGAGGCCTCTAAGTGGTTTAATCATGAAAATGAGGTTAAACCCATGGCAAGAATAAGTTGAGCTCAAAACAGTAGCATTCTCCCAAACTGCCCAAAAGTCAGCGCACATACCAGGTTTTACAAGCTTGATTACTCAATCTCAGTTTGGCCCTAAGAGCATACAAATCCACTTTTTGGAACCCTTAATATGGCATCTTTGAGGACATATAATATTTCTAGGTTAGGTCATTCGGTAATAGGTCAATTGGAGCCATTTTCTGAATGTTGTAGAAATTATCCTAGCCGGCATACGCTGCACCTTTTGGTGTTTATCTCCCAAATGGTATATCCAAAGTTCTGCCAACTTTAGCCAGTGAAAAGATGACTTTCTAAGCTTTATAGCAAGATTTGTTTGACCCGATTTGAGTAAGAGACCTAGGAGATATAGCTGTTTGAAGTTAGCAGTTGTAATATGAAAAGCTACTGACAAAAAGCATAAATCACTTTTGAGCTTTTGTACTTGCATTGCTGTTTGGTTTCCTCTTACTTTATAGACATTGTATGGCCCCTTTTTCCCTTTCTTTTAGCTAGTTAGAGGCTCCCATATACAAGGGAGACCCTTAGGTTATAAGAAATCACATTGGAATTATATGAAATAGCTCAAAGCTTTCTCTCCCAAAAATCTCATTTCTCTTTATCCTTATTTTTAAGGTGGTGAGTCTTAAGTGGACCCTTTATAAAAGTGTTGGTGGTCCTTAGTCTTGATGGGTGGCTTAGCCTTTAAACAAAAGTCATATCTTATGTACAAGGGAAATTTACAACTAAACTCAAGCAAGCTACATCCGACCTATCTAGTTCACGCTCGACAAACACTGGTAGGCTTTCCTTGTGAATAGAATATCACTCTCTCCTATTCAAGGGGTAAAAAATTTATCACTCTGAAGGCATTCTGAAAGCTCAAAGGTTTAGGAAGACAACAAGCACAATCAAAGCACGTGCCATCTGCTTTCGAAGATCCAAGAAAACTCGTCTTGATTAAGATTAAGCTTCTTAGACTCTCTCTCAAGATCAAATTCATTAAAGTTCATTCAAATGAAATGAAATCAATCAATTTAATCGAGATTCAAGTCAATTAACCCTCTTTAAAATACAAATTTCAGATCTAATCAGAGGAATTATATATTTGTTCATCTTGTAACAAATGTACAGAGATTGTACTCATATCTTCTGAAATCTATATGAATTAACTTTTTTATATTTCTTGTCTTATTTAATTTTAGATTCGATATTTAAGCATATAAATTTTTGCTCATCCGGTGAGACAATCTCTGTCCATCATCTCTTTCAACAAAGACATTTTACATCCATTTGAAGAACATATGTTCTCTAAGAAAACCATCCCTCAATCTCCAAAGGTTGTGCGCTTTGCCAAATGGAAATTGGAGTCTTCACTACTATTGTCATGCCCGTTGTGGTGATAAGGGCTTTTAATCTAGAAGAAGAACTGGCAAGCATAAAGGCCACACTAGAGAGAGTATCTAAGGAGATTGTAGAAAAGGATGCCTTAATCAAGCGCCAAAATAAACAGATTGCTAATTTGACAAAGAAGTTGGAGAAACGATCATCTGAGTCTTCCAACAAGGGCTCGGATAATGAAAATTCAAATAAAGAATCTGACATCAAAGAAGACTCTGATGATAAACCCAAAGCAAAGAAAGATTCATCATTGGGTTGGATGTCTATTGATGAACTCAAAAACTTGATATTTGATGTGATAACGGCCCATCTAGAAGGAGGTTCGCATAGAAGTCATCATTACAGCAAGCCTTATACGAAAAGCATTGATGCACTACGGATGCCTCATGAATTCTAACCTCCTAAATTTCATCAATTTGATGGCAAAGTGCACCTAAACGCTTATAACACACTTCATCGAGACTTGCACCAGTGTTGGCACAAGTCACAACCTCTTAATGAAGCAATTCATGCAATCTCTTAAAGGCCTTGCATGTGATTAGTATGCAGACCTTGCTTCTGCATCTATTGACAGCTAGGGCAAATGGAAAATGAGTTCTTGAATCCCTTTTGCAACACATATCACGTATTCAGTAGAAGTGAGTTGACCAACACTGAGCAATGGGATAACGAGCTAGTCATTGATTGCATGGATCACTTGATGTGTTGGCGTGTCCTGCCAGGATCACTTGCCTAAATCTTTTGTTGTTGAGATGTGTGCTCAAGAAATGGAGTGGGATATCTTACATGCTTTCTAGGTAAATAAGCCTAACACATTTAAAGAAATAGTAACACGAGCTCATGATATAGAGCTTACAATTGCCTATTACAGAAGACAACTCAGCAATGACGAATCAATAACATCAATAAGAAATAGAAGCTCCATGCTTCGACCTCTGGACAAAAGGAATGCCTTTATTCTGAGTCTGACGCACTAGAAATGATTGACAAACTTCTTGAGAAGAGGCTTATAGAACTTCTAGAATTAAAGCGCTTTAAAGAAATCGAAAGGATTAGTGATCCCAAATACTGCAAGTATCTCATGATCATCAGTGATCCTATAAAAAAGTGCAACGTATTCAAGGGACAAGTCCTGCAACTTGTAAAGGAAGGAAAGATCACATTAGATGAAGAAGACACTAAAGAATTAGATTGATCACCTATGAAGATCATATTGGAAAATTCTTTGGGAGTAAGGCGACCCAAAATAAGCATTTAGGGAGCAAACTTCCAAGTTACTTAATGACTATTAAGTCAAACATTCAAGATTCCTATGTTAACATAATTGTATGCTTGACTTTCAAGTTGTCAAGTTGAAGACTTTCAAATCACTCCTAAAGACTCTAACTCGCAAAACAATTTCAACTTTTAAGTCATCCTTAAGACTTCCTCTAAACTCTTATAACAGTACAGACTACCAAGTCACCCATGGGATTCTTAAGCCATCAAAGTTATCATCAAAGTGATCAAAATCAAAGACTTCTAAGTCGTCTAGAGACTATCAAGTCAACAAAATTACAAGATTTGAAGTAAACTTAATAACTCTCACGTTATCAACATGGTAGACTCTCAAGTCATCAAGGACACAAACTCTCAAATAATTAAAGTTTAAAGATTCTCAACTCATCTAAGTGACTGCCTCACATGTTAAACTGAGTTATTAACTCTCAAGTCATCGAAGACTTTCAAGCCAACCATAAAGACCCTTAATTTATTGATGTTGCGCGATCTCAAGTCTTCAACATCAAAGGCTCCAAAGTCTCCAAAAGCTGAGGACTGTCAAGTTATCAAAATTCAAGGCTCCAAAGTCTCCAAAGTTGAAGACTATCAAGTCACCAAAATTTCAAACTCCAAACTAAAAGACTCTCAAGTCTTCAAAGTTAAAGATTTGCAAGTCTCCTAAGTAAAGACTCCCTATCATCAAAGTTCAAGGCTCCCAAGTCTTGAACATTCAAGAGTCGTAAGTCAACAAATTAAAAAAATAACCAAGTTATCAAAGTTCTGGACTCCAAATCATGAACATTTAAGTCTCCTAAGTTATCAAAGTAAAGACTCCTAATTCATCACAAGACATCTAAGTCAACTCTTGTATTGTTTAGGTCGCATACTCCTAGGACTCCTTCAAATTGGGACAATGGTGACATATGTCTCTTCTTTTAAGTTCGTAATAATGGCTCTAGAGCCTTCTCTTTCAAGTCGTCGATCGTTTCCTTCAGATCACCATCAACTATGCATAGGGCTCTTCCGAGTTGATACCAATGGTGCCATAGTTTCCTCCTTCATTTTGGCGACATAGACCTCCTCCTTCAAGTTAGTAGTGATGGCATCATAGCCTCATCCTTCCTCCTCCTTCAAGTTAGTAGTGACGGCATCATAGCCTCATCCTTCATGTTAGTAGTAGCGTCCTCTTTCAAATTAGGAGCAATGACAATGTATTAACCATCCTTAAGTTAGCAATCTTCACCTTTTAATCATAGGGCATCCTTATTAAGTTGGTGACTATAACAATGTGGCCTCCATCTTCATAGTAGGGAAAGTCACCTAAGGCAGACACATACAGGTTAGCCATCTAAGGGTGAGAAAAATAAGGAAAGCAACTTAACGTGGACCTATTCATGGATGAAAACAACTTTCGTATTACTTGTGGTAAGTCATAGAAAAAATAACCCCTGCAATCCAAAGCTTGAAGCATCTAGCATTTCAAATGACAAACTAGTAAAAGCATAAAAAAAAAGAAAGTCATGCAATTGCTTAACATGCGCGGCATAGCCTTCTTCAAATTAGTCATATAGGTGATGTAGATCTCCTTTTGAAAATTCAAAGTGAAGCCGTTAATGTACCCAGAAGGGTCAGACATATAAAGATTAACTAATATCAAGTCAAATTCCCTTTTCAAGAATTTTTTCCATAGGAGAATTTTCGCCTTTGAGGAAATCCACCTTAGGAGGATTCAAGGTTAACCCATTGATATGCCCAAAAGGGTTATACATTCAAAGGTTAATCGATAATCAAATCAAATTCGCCTTTGGAGAATTTTTCCTTTGAGCAAGTTCACCTCAAGAGGATTTAAGGTTAGGCCATTGATGTATCCAAAAAGGTTAGAGATCCAAAGATTGAATGATTATTAAATCAAATTTGCCTTTAAAGAATTCTCGACTTTGGGAATATTCCTCTTAGGAAAATTAAAGGTTAACCCATTCATGTACCCAAAAGGGTTAGACATTCAAAGGTTAACTGGTAATTAAATTGAATTCACCTATGAGGAATTTTCGCCTTTAGGAATGCTCTCCTTAGGAAAATCTAAGGTTAACCTATTGATGTACCTAAAACACTTACACATTCAAAGATCAACCAATATTTAAATCAAATTGTCCTTTAGAAAATTCTCACTCTTGTGAATGTTTGCCTTAGTAGTATTCAAGATCAACGCGTTGATGTGCCCAAGTGGGTGAGACATTCAAAGGTTAATCGAAAGTCAAGTTAATTATATATTTAAATAGAATCCACAAGATTAAGAGATTCAAGAATTAATAATATACCCCTTATTGCTAATGAGATGGAATTCTTTTTGCCCTTTAATTTGAAGAGCTTCACCATAATTTACAAAGCCCTGCGAGAAAACAAAAGCAAAAAGAGAAAAGAAAAAAAATATGAAGGCAAAGATCAACAAGAAATATTAGAAAAGGACAAAAAGAAATTTAAAAAGACATAACAAAAGAGAATTCATTGAGTTTCCAATTAGCAGAGTTAGCATAGAGAGATTGATGGATAGCAAGATTGCTTTAAAATTTTAGTACAATAGAGTCTTTGCAATGAAGTTCTCTCAAATGTACTTGATTCTGGGTTACGCATAATTTGGCTATTCATTTTATGCTGAGCATCATTCTGTACATTGAGAGCCGAACTTGAGAACTCAAAAGGCATACAGGGGAAAAAGGCAAAGAAAAATAGAAAAGAAAAAAATATAAGTATTAAAGATAACACATTGAGATTGTTTGATTGCGACAACACTTTAGAGATATTTAGTTTCATCAAGTGCTCCAACCACCACCGTTCTCATGAAGCCTCATCTGCCATTAATGAATGAGATTAGAAAAGGGAGGGCATGAGTAAGATTCCATGATATTGGCACTATAAATCTCAAGGCAGAAGATTGATGTTGCTTGACATGACGTATGCGTCTTAATTGAGCTAATGCCTGGTGGAGTCATGTAGCACATGGGAAGCAAAAAACTCTTGTAACTTCATTTACAAGTATGGCCAATAGGAAGTCCCACACCTTATATAAGATCTTGGAGTAGTGAATTTATTAAGGTTAAATCACTAACCCTTCTAGAATAAAAGATGCTCACCAATATGACATCAAGCTTTGAGACCCAACTGCCTCGAGCACTCCAAAATTGTTCAATCAGATCGGTTCTCAAGAGGGCAATTTATGGGCACAAAAAATTTAACAATAAGTATCATGCTATAAAACAAATATAAATGAATTATTTTATATTAGCCCCTTTAATTAATTTAATTTATCTATATAAATTGGGTCGAATTGACTATTAAGTCGTAGACCAAATGACTGTTAAGTCAAAAGTTAAATTGGCTATCAAATCAACGGCTCAGTCAACAACCCAAGAAGACAACCAAGTCACAAACCTTAGTAGGATTTCCTTATAAATAGAATATCACTCTCTCCTATTCAAGGGATCAAAAGCTTATTTACTCGAAAGGCATAAAGACTCAAAGGTTTAATTTCTCTAGAGGAAGACATGCAACAATATCAAAGCACGTGTCGTCCACTTAAAAAGATCTAAGAAAGCTCGTCTTAATTGAGATTAACCCTCTTAAGACATCTCTCAAGATCAAATTCCTTGAGGTTCATTCAAAGGAAGTCAAATTAGTCAATTTGATCAAGATTCAAGTTAATCGGCCCTTTTTCAAGTACAAATTTGATATCGAATTAAAGAACTTATTTATTCATTCAACTTGTAACAAATATATAAAGATTGCACCCATATCTCCTGAAATTTACACAATTTAAATTTATCCATATCATCTGAAAACTCGTTCACTCCTAAGGAATTCTGAAGACTTAAGCTCTCAAGCAACCTTTCTCTAGAAGGAGACAACAATCACCTCAAGCATGTGTTATCTACTATTGATAGATCAAAGAAAACTCATCTTCATTAAGATTAAACCTCTTAGGTGATCTTTCAAGATCAAATGGGTTCAAGTTTATGCAAAGAAAGTCAAATCAGCCAACTTGATTGACATTTCAGCTAGTCAGCCCTCTTTCAACCACAACTAGAAATCAAATCAGAAGAATTATTTATTTGTTAACCTTGTAATAAATGAAGATTGTACCCACATTCTTTGATATAAATACATAATTACTGAATTGTTCTTAATTTCTTGTCTAATTTATTTTAGGGTTGAAATTTGTGTTTACACCGTGTTTTACCACATAATACATGTCAACATATACTTATGCATATATGTGTATGTGTATATACATATCACATCGACTACACATTTATACCTAGCCAGTGTCAACCAGCTTCTGCCGATAAAACTTTTGGATGAGTCTACGTATGCATATATGAAAAGCGAAATTCTATGACCGTAACTACCAATAATAAGGGCTCAAGTATGCAATAGTAATAAGAATACGGCACTAGTTTTACATATTCATTCTCTCCTATTTATTTTGAAATAAAATGAATTGAAATGCACGTGCTCACAAATTATCATTAAGCACTAAATTCTTTTATAGCATAGAGGTAAACATATTGAGCCAATTGGCTCACCATTCAAAATATTTTTTTTGTTTTATATTTTACGAAGGGTATCCCTTTGGCTAGCTAGACATAAGAAAAATAAGAAGTAACCTTTGAAATTTGTGATAATTTTTTTTTTTTGAGTGCAAGGTTCACAATGGAAATCCCTTATGTTCACTTCCTACAGTTTCCATGCCATAAACATAGAGGAATGGTTATTACTTAGTCGATGTAACATCAAAAGTATTTGGACTTTCGTTGCAGTATGATGAATTAATATGCTATATACAGAAGTCAAGTACTTGTGAGTGCAACTAAAACCTTATAGATGTATGGCTGACTTTAGATCATGTTCCAGCGGGTCGGTTGGTAACCCAACTCAACTTGTCCTATAAGCCATTCCCTCATGGGCGATGGTGACGCTTCTATCCCCTAATTATTCCTTTTATACTAGCTAGCAATCAATTGATTCAATTAGCCTAATATTGTGGTTACAGGGTTAGAATGTTACAGTCATGGTATTAGAGCCCAAGTTTAGTGTCATTGTGAGCCATAGGATCCTTTAAGTCTAATTAAAATTCATTTGGTGGCTGGTATAAATAAGTACACAAGTTTAAATGTGTATCAGTATACATTTTGCTTTATTTCTCTACATATTTTCCCGACCACTTATAGATGGCATATTATGATATTGCCTAAGACCTTTACCCTCTTCTAGTATGACATTAGGGCTCCAACATTGAGCTACATGTAACAAGCTAATAGCTAATATTAATCTCATCCTAATATTTATAGCTTAGTTCTATAACAATAGTATTTACAATCAAATACATATGGGAACCTATAATATCATTGAATGAGGTTAATAGCGATTATAGCTACTTATACTACTTGATTATGTATGATTTTATATAAATAATGTAGTGTGTATAGTATTTTATATATATATATATATATATTTATACACACACACACGCAAACAGTCATATATATATATATATATATATATATATATATGTGAATCTGTGTGTGTGTGTGTGTGTGCGCGTTTATACATATATACATACACACATACATACATATATACATACATACATATATATATACAT
>NCQV01010366.1:0-11792 GCA_002740545.1 Lophocereus schottii | reverse complement strand
TGGTGGTGGGCCACCAAGACACACCCACCTGACCACCTCCAAGCCACCACTGCAGTTGCTGTGCACAGCTGCCGCACTTTTCTGCCGCTGAAACAGTGTTACGGATTCGAAACTTGCACCGCATGTTCGGTTGTCATTCTAATCTACCTGTTCTGTAGTTCATTCTTAGTATTTCAAAATTAGTTTATTTCATTTGTTTTTCATTTTATTTAATCCAAACATGTTAAATGAATTAGGTTGTGGTTTATTTAACATGTTAGGTTAAATTTTATTCCACTTCACTTGATTGTGTAAAACCGTGTCAAATTTATATTTTGAGATAAGTTGATTCTTATTCATATTTATTTCATTGTTTAATTTTGATATCTTGTGAGAATTTGATTCATTAAAATTGTTATTATGAAAATTAATTTAAGGCTAGTCATGAGTGATCTTCTTATGACTTGAATTAGGTTTTCCAACAAGGACAAGTTAATTATAATTGTTGGTAATTGTTATTTGCTAGGGTTAGATGTGTTCAATGCTCTAATAAAATTAGTTAATTTATGCTGGCAAGAATTATTTGATTTAATTAGAAGGGTTTAAATCTAGGGCTGGTCTTAGAAGTTAAATTAAAAATCAGAAAAGAACAGCTGGTGTGTATTCGCTATTGTCTAACTATTAAAAAATGAATGATGGTTAATGATAGATATAGACTGGGGCATGGTGAATCATAATTGGATCAAGTGATTTATTTGATCTGGTTATTCTTGGTTGATATGTTCTTGTTATTCTCTTAATTTATTGTTGGCATTTTTATTTGTTAATTTGTTAATTGTTCTTTGCTTAATTGCTTAGTTTACATCCCCCATAACAGTTTAGTATTTTAGTTATGATTTCATAATTTTGGAATTATCAAAATCCTAGGTTTAAATTAGGTCATAAAAATCTGATTTTATTTTCCATGTCAATCTTATTAGTTTGTTTGACTTTTAAGTTTAGAATTAGTAATTGTTGATTATTTTTATATTTTAGATTATTTTAGGTTTTAAAAGTGCCTTTGTTTTATTAGCATTAATTTTGGAATTTTCAGATTTTACGTAATAATTTTTCAGATTTTATTCTAAACTTGTTCAAGGTTTAAGTTGCAGATTTCTAGTTTCATAAATCTAAAAATTGAGTTTGTAACTTTCTATTTTGTGTTTTTAGGATTTGTTTTGTGTTTTTAGGATTTTTTTAAGTGTTGTAAGTCAGGAAGTTTATTTTGGATATTTTTATTCTTAGTTTTCATTTTTCGATTAGTGTAGAATATTTTATTTTGAGTTTCTGTTTTACATTTCTGCAGGTGTGTGTTTAGGTTTTAATTCTATTTTTTAGTTTTTGAGTATTATTAATTGAATTTTATGATAAGAATAGGGTAGGTTTGTTGGTGATTTGGTAGCTTGATTTAATTTTTACTTTCTATTTAGCATTTTTCTGCAATTTTCTAGATATTCTGCCTTGTTTAATTTTCTTTTTTGAATTTTCTGCAATAGTTGGTTCTTAATCTGAGTGTTTTAGCCTCTTTCCCACGTTTCTCATACTTAGAAGTATTTTTCCATCATTTTATATTTCATTGTTTTGAATTATATTTTCTGTTTCGAGTTTTTCTTTGTTTTGTGCACTGTTTTTCAATTTTATTCTTTATAAGATTATAATCTGATTTTTATAGTTTTAGAAGTATATTTAGATTTAGAATTTTAAATAATTTCAGTTAGTAATTTTCTAGATTTTTCCGATCTTAATTTGGATTTATATAAATTAATTTGTCAAAATTTGAATTAGATATTAGGTAAACTTAAAAATTTATATCTCTCTCCATGGGGTCGACCCTTACCTGTCCTATATTACGTGCTAAATTTAGAGTAAGGAAATTTTTAATTTGTTCAGTGGTATGACCAAAGCTTCTAACAAATTTTGGTGCCGTTGTCAAGAAGAGATTTGTTTGCTTTCATCTATCAATTTTACTAAATTAATTAATTTGTTCTAACATTTCGATTTTTTTTTTTAGCTTGTTAGTGGATGAAAGCTACACGTAGTAGGAAACTGGGACCAAACAAGGAAGAGCTACTACTAGAAGACTAAATAGTAAGCGATATAGAAAGTGAAAATTCTATAAGTCTTTCTGTTAGTTCAGAATCTTCTATTGATAAAATGGCTAATAATGCTACTTTGCATGAGCTTACTACCCCTAACTTGGTTGTACAAGCCTTATAAATTACATATCCTACCAAAGATAGGCCTTTAAAATTGAATTTTGGGTTTTTGAACTTTTTGCCTAAATTTCATGGATTGCCTGGTGAGGACGCATATAGATTTATTAATGAATTCATTATTACTTGTTTCACCATGCAACCTGAGGGGATTCCTAAGGACTAGATTAGACTGAGGGTATTTCTTTTTGCACTTCAAGATGGGGCTAAAGACTGGTTATATTATCTTCCTCATGCATCATTCACTACTGGGATTGAAGTCCACAAAGCTTTTTTTAGAAAACTTCTTTCCTACACCTTAGATAGGGGCAATTAGCAAAGAGATTTGTGGAGTAAAACAAATAAATGGAGAGTATTTGTATGAATATTGGGAACGCTTTAATAAGTTGTGTGCTAGTTGTCCTAAGCACCAAATCGCTGATAAATTGTTGGTCCAATATTTTTATGAAGTACTTTTACCATCTAACAGGAGTATAGTAGATGCTGCAAGTGGGGGGCATTAGTGAACAAAACTCTAGCTGAAGATAGTGAGTTAATTAACAACATGGCCCAAAACACCCAACAATTTGGGACTAAGGAAACCCATCATAGGAGAGTTAATGAAATTTTACATGGATCATCTATCGAGACTCAGTTGTCTCAAATTACTACTATGCTAAACAAGTTAGTTATTGGTAGGGTTCAATCTGCTGTTACTTGGAATATTTGTTGCTTAAAAGGTCATATTTCTAATGCCTGTCCTAATTTGCAAGGGGGGAATGCTAATGTTGTGTTTCCTAATCAGGGCTAAAGAAAATCTAACCCCTATTCCACTACCTAATAACGAGGGATGGACGGATCATCCTAACCTTAGGTATGGACCTAGACTAATCCCCCTGACTTTAACCAACCATCGAACCAACCCTCTATTGAAGATAAGACTAACTTTCTTCTAGACCAAATGATGAAAAAAATGCATGAACAGAAGAAGGAAACATATCTTAAGTTATAAAACTTAGAGATGACTATGAAGTAGATGCAAGAAAGACAAATAACTTCTGCCACCTTAGTTAGCAGCCTACCGGCTCAAGTACAACAAAGGATACCACCTCAACCTTACCCAAACCCTAAGGATAGTGTTAATGTGATAACACTTAGGAGTGGGAAAGAGTTAAAAGAGCCTAAATGGAGTAGTGAGGTAGATTTTGAAAAGAAATTGAGGCTAAGGAACCTAAAAATGACCAAACAAAGGAGTCGACCATTGTTTCCAAATATGAACCATCAAAACCAGTGCCACCTTTTCCTAGTGGATTGAGGAATTACAATTCTAGGGTAGAAGAGGCCAATCAGGATATTCTAGATGTATTTAGAAAGGTTGAGATCAATATTCCTCTTTTGGATGCACTTAAGTTGGTACATTGCTATGCTAAGTTTCTAAAGGAATTATGCACTTTGAAGCATAAGATGAAAGGAAATGAGAAGGTAAGTATGCGGGAGAATGTTTTAGCTGTCGTCCAAAAGAAGCTTCCCACTAAATGCAAGAATCCAGGTATGTTCTCAATTTCCTGTAAAATAGGGAACATGAAATTTGATAAAGCTATGCTTGACCTAGGTTTTTCCATTAATGTGATGTCTAGATCTCTTTTTGAACAACTAAAAGTACGAGAGTTGAAAAGAACTGGTTTGGTAATTCACTTAGGTGATAGAAGTTGTGCATACCCTAATGGTGTAATAGAAGATGTCTTAGTCAAAGTAGATAAACTGGTATTTCCTACTGATTTCTTTATCTTGGAATGGGTGACGCTTCTAATGATGTTCCTATATTGTTAGGTAAACCGTTCTCAAAAACAACTAGGACAAAAATAGATGTGCACACTAGAACTTTGTCTATGCAATTTAATGGAGACGTAATTCAATTTGATATATTTGATGCTATGAAATTTCCATCTGATGTGCATTATATATGTGCATCTGATGTCCTTGATGAATTTTCCCAAGATGCCCATGACTTCTCATATAAAGATGAGCTAGAAACTATGTTGACCATGAGTTTAGATGCACCTGAACATATGCTGTATGTTTCACATGATGAATTGGTGGCTATGATAGAGTCTTCCTATCTAGTGAGTTCAATTGACGAATCTGAGAAAATTTGATTGACTACTGAACATGATAAATTGCTAACCTCACTTATCTCACCTTTAAGTTAGATCTTAAATGCCTAAGAATTTGAAATATTTCTATTTAGGGGATGATGAGACACTACCTATGATTATCTTCGGAGCATTTGAGGCTGAACAAGAAGAAAAATTGGTTAGCATTCTTAGAGAACAAAGGGGAGCATTTGGATAGACTCTAGCATACCTTAAAGGACTTAGCCCAACACTTTGCACTTATGCGATCACTTTGGAGTCAGAGGCTAGGACTAGGACAGACCCTCAATAGAGATTTAACACACCTATGATGGAAGTTGTACAGAAAGAGATCCTTAAGTGGTTAGACGCTGGAGTGATTTATCCTATAGCTGATTCTGATTAGGTGAGCCCTATACATGTGGTACCAAAGAAAGGAGGGACAGCCATAGTTCAAAAGAAAAAGGGGACGCTAGTTCCTACTCGAGTTTAGAGTGGCTAGAGAATTTGTATAGATTATAAGTAACTACACAAGGCCACCAAGAAAGACCACCTTTATCTTTCGTGGACCAAATGTTAGAGAGGCTAGCTGGTAGGTCTCATTATTGTTTTCTACACAGATATTCAGGGTATATCCAAGTTCTAAGAACCCTTGAGGAGTAGGGAAGGACCACCTTCAGTTGCCCATGTAGTACTTATGCTTTTAGAAGGATTGCCGTTTGGTTTATGTAATGCACCGGTGACATTTCAAAGATGCATGATGAGCATTTTTCTGACTTTATTAGCAAAATTATGGAGGTTTTTGTGGATGATTTTACTATTCATGGTGATTCTTTTGATGAGTGCTTGCATCATCTCAATTTAGTGCTTAGGAGATGCATTGAAACCAATTTAGTTTTGAATTTTGAAAAGTGTTATTTCATGGTTGACCATGGCATAGTCTTAGGTCATGTTGTTTCTACTAAGGGACTAGAGGTAGGCAAAGCAAAAGTTGATATTATTCAGTCCCTGCCTTACCCAAAACTATTAAACAAGTCGGATCCTTTTTAGTACATGTTGGATTTTTTTGTAGATTTATCAAAGACTTTCCTAAAATTGCTTCTCCTTTGTGTGATCTGCTTGCTAAAGATACTTGTTTTGACTTTAATGAATATTGTATGAAAGCATTCGATGAATTGGAAATGAAACTCACTACCACCACTCTTGTAGCGCAACCCCCAAACTGGGCCCTACCCTTTGAATTGATGTGCAATGATACTAATAAAGCTATAGGGTAGTTTAGGCCAAAAAGTAGGAAGAGTACCATATGTAATATGATATGTTTCTTGAACTCTTAACCATGTACAGAGAAATTACACTGCCATTGAAAAAGAGTTGTATATTGTTGTGTTTGCTCTTGAGAAATTTTGTCCTTATTTTCTTGGTGTGAAAGTTATTATCTTTTCTAATCATGCTACTATCAAAGCTTTGTTGTAAAAGAAGGACTCTAAACCTAGGTTTATTAAATGGGTTTTATTACTCTAAGAGTTTTACATTGAGATAGTAGACAAGCCTGGAGCATATAATTTAGTAGCTGACCATTTGAGTAGGTTAGAGAATGGACAAAAGGGAAACTCACTTAGTGACCAGTTCCCATATGAGACTTTATATGTTATGACTACTGGTAGTCTCCCTTGGTATGTAGACGTAGTTAATTACCTAGTGGCCAAGAAACTCCCCACAAACTCGTCTAGAGTAGAAAAGGAGAAAATTAGAGCCCAAGCTAAGTACTATCTATGGGATGAGCCCTATTTGTGGAAATTTTACAGTGATCAGATTATTAGACGATGTGTAGATGATAATGAAATTCATTCCATTCATACCTTTTGTCATTCTTCTGAGAGTGGGGGACACTTTGGTCCTAAAAGAATAGCTCACAAGTCTTAGAGTGCAGTCTTTACTAGCCTTTAATCTTTAAAGATGCTTATGAATTCTGTAGGTGATGTGAACCTTATTAGAGAATAGGTAACCTATCTAGGAAAAATGGAACGCCCCTACATAGCATTTGCATTTGTGAAATTTTTTATGTATGGGGTGTTGATTTCATGAGACCCTTTCTCCCTTCATGTGATTATGCTTACATTCTCTTGTTTGTGGATTACGTTTCTAAATGGGTTAAAGCTTTGGCTACTAAAACTAATGATGCTAGGACTGTTGCTAAAAATGTCAAATCTCATATTCTACATAGATATGGAGTACCTAAAGTACTCATTCGTGATAGGGGGACACATTTCTACGAGAAAACCTTAGGCACCTTGTTAGCTAAATTTCACATAACTCATAAGGTGTCTACTGGTTATCATCCCCAAACAAATGGCCAAGCTGAGATTTCAAATAGTGAGAGTAAAAGTATTTTAGAGAAAGTGGTCAACCAGAGGGAAAAGATTGGGCCCCTAGGTTAGAGGAAGCTCTTTTGGCTTACCGGACTACATACAAGACACCTATAGGTATGTCACCTTACCGATTAGTTTTTGAGAAAGCCTGTCATCTACCTGTTGAATTAGAGTATAAACCTTATTGGGCTATTAAGCAGTGCAACCTAGCTTATGGCTTGCCAGGTAAGGAAAGAAAATTGTAGTTGCTGGAATTAGAGGAATTGAGATTAGAGACCTATGACAATTCTATGATCTATAAGTGTAAGGCCTAGGCATTTCATGATGCTAGGTTGTCTAAGAAAGAATTCCAAGTGGGTGAAAAAGTTCTACTATTCAATTCTAAATTGAGGCTATTCTCCCACAAGCTTAAATCTAGATGGCTAGGACCTTTTGTAGAAACCAGTGTCCATCCTCACAATGTTGTTGAGATTCAAAGCTTATCCACTAACAGAATTTTCAAAATGAATGGACATAGGTTGAAACCTTTTAGAGATGGAGACTCTGTGAATGTCATTGAAGAAATCACTCTAGAGGATCCATGAGCTTCACAACATTGAGCCAACGGCTGTAAATAAAGGCGCTGGTTGGGAGACAACCCAACATTTTGAGGGAAGTTTTTAATTCACTTTTAGCAACTTCTTTTCTTTTATTATTTTGCATGCATTAGCGACAATGCATAAACTAAGTGGGAAGGGGGTGCATCCTCCATTTAATTTAGGTTGTCTTACATTTTATTTGGTTAAAAAAAAAGAGAGTCATTTTCGAGTCCTTCTTATAAAGATTACATGAGTGTGAGTCTTTCTAGATTACTTCTTGCTGTTATATTTTTAAAAATTTGTTTTGAATTTTTCTTTGAGTAGGGTAAGTCTATAAGTTTTTGATTGTCAGTTAGGAGCATTTTGAATTTCGAGAAAATAGTGAAGTTGCTTTACTAATTTCTTTTTGAAGGGTAATCAATCTTAACTGTTTAGTTTTATTTACCCTTGTTGCATGCTAAAAATTAGACCTCCCAAAAACTGACCCGATTCGAACACGCCTAAATATTTTGGGTTTTGAACATGATTTTCTCAAGCTGAACCCGAGATACCCGCAAATGTACGGGTTAAACATGACTCGAACCTGAACTCGCCCACTCGACCCGAATGGTATATCTTTATTTTTTTGCTTTAATTTATCCATTTTAACAACAACGGTTATTTATTGTATTGGTCCGTTTAAAGGCACGTTATATGATTATCACATCCCTTCATTAATTAAATAATAGTACCCTTTCATTCCCAACTTCGTTCTTATACAATAACGTTATGCACAAACAATAACGTGATACACAACTTACAAATGGGCAAAGTTTAAAACGGGGTGTGAAATGGCGTGAAATAACTATCTATCATTAAGAAAAATCAATTTAGAATGAGGCAAATATTTAAAACGTGTAAACCATACCATTATATTTTTAGTAAAATGAATGCGTCTCATCATATTTAAATAATGTTACTCTATGATAATCTAACATTTTGATATTATAATTAAACGATAATTGTAATATCTTGTGTTTCTCTCATATCATTTCATGTGTTTTCTCTTTTCATTGGTTTCAAGCTATGATATTGGGTAATGACCCGACTCGTGTTCATATTATGATGGATCCACTAAGTGCACATGATTATTTAATGGTTATTTAGTTAATAAAAATATCAAATTATTAAATGGCTTACTAGCGGACCGAACCACTCCAACTCGCTAACATGCTTTAAGTGGGATGCGCATAGATAATTCGGCTCATTATTCACATCATTTCAATCCACAACCAACTCACTGGGCTTGACTCTTTGTACACACGTATATGACGCACATATATTATAATGAAAAGTTTGAATATCTTTAATATTCTTTTAAGAATTACAATGCTTTTTTATTAAATACGAACAATTTTAAGTTTTAAACATGTCGTGTTTTTAATTTTCACAAAAAAGAAATAACCTACAAAAAAGGCGCTCCAAACTCGATGGGTCGACCCAAACCCGTATAACAAAAATGCGACCGCCTGTATGTTACCCGAACCCGAAATAAATCCAACCCGTATTTTAACGATCCCGAATACACCCGACCTTGTATTTAATCCGCCCGCCTGAATTGCCAGGTGTACTAAAAATGATAGAGGCACTCGGAACAAAGCACCACGTGAGCCAAATATCCACATGCCTAAACCCTGGGTTAACTATTTAGGAGGCATCCCAGCGCAAGCAATGAAATCGTTATCAAGTGGAGTATTCATGATATCAAGTGGTGTTTTCTAATTCAAAGTTGCAAGTACTTTCAATCCAAATCCAAGCCAAAACTTTGAGGTATCGATGTGCTAAGCAAAATCAGACAATCAATTAAACATAATTTATATTACTATCTCGCCTAAGCATGGCCCAAGGAGAAGAAGTGCAACCACACTCCCAAAGGGAGAAGGTATTCAAAGCAAAGAGTAAGGTCAAAGTGAGATTCAAAGAATGAATTCAAAGTAAAGTGAACGATATGCTTTCCCTGACCAAGAAATCCACCATACCACAACTTATCCAAATATTGCAACCTCTCATCTTAAGCCAAAATTCCTTTAAAAGTCCTCTTGATTGCCATATATTAGGGTAAATGGGGTAAATAGCTCGGATTCTTTATCTTGACAAATGAAATTAGAGTTTTTAGGGGGAAAAAAACCCTAAGTGATGGCTGCATGTTTATTTTCTTAACTTATAAGGAGTTGGATTATAAATTTTCATAAAATTACTTTCTTGAGTAAGTTGAGTCTTTTTAGATTTTATATTCATGTAGGATTTATAAGAAGGGTTTGAGATAGATCATTAGATAACCTAGGTTACAGTTGCATGAGAACATCCAAAATATAAGTGTGGGGGAATTTGTTAAGTCTCATTTTATGCTTATTTTTTTTGTCTTATTAATTTATTTTATGTAATTAATTTATCTAATATTCGTTGTTTTTACATTATTTAGGAAATAAAGGATTAAGTCAAAACTTATGAAAAAAGGTGGAGAAATTAAGATAAAAGAGGGAAAATATCAAGTCAAAGAAGGCTGAAGAATTGATGTACCACCATGAAGCTAGAGAATCGGTCAAAATGCCCAAGAATCTCGGAGTGGCCCCCAAGACTCAGCAACCCACTCACTCTACACCTCCCTATCTTAACGTCACTACACCAACCTTCATCTTACTTCTCCATAACAGCATTGACCATCATCTTCCATCGCACACGATAAAAGGAAACCATCCATCATCATAAACACACATGACCACACCATCTCCATCGCATATCAACCATAGCCACCATTGTCATCAATCATCCATCGCAAATCCCTTTTCTCCCTCCTCCTTGGTGGTGCTGGCCCACCAAGACACACACACCTGACCACCTCTAAGCCGCCGCCGCCACCACCACTGCTGTGCACGACTGCTGAACTGTTCTGCCGTTGAAACAGAGTCATGGGTTCAAAACTTGCATGGCGTATTTGGTTGTCATTCTAATCTACCTGTTCTTTAGTTCATTCTTAGTATTTCAGAATTAGTTTATTTCATTTTTTGTCCTTATTTAATCCAAACATGTTAAATGAATTAGGTTGTGATTTATTTAACATGTTAGGTTAAATTTTTATTCCACTTCACTTAATTGCGTGAAACCATGTCAAATGTATGTTTTAAGATAAATGGACTGTTATTCATGTTTGTTTCATTGTTTAATTTTGATGTCTTGTGAGACTTTCATTCATTAAAATTGTTGTTATAAAAATTGATTTAAGGCTAGTGTTGATTAATCTTATCATGACTTGAATTAGATTTTCAAACGAGGACTAGTTAATTATAGTTGATGGTAATTATAATTTGCTAGGGTTGTATGTGTTCAATGTCTAATTAAATTAGTTAATTTACATCGGTATGAATTGGTTAATTTAATTAGAAGGGTTTTAATCTGGGGCTAGTCTTAGACGTTAAACCAAAAATCAGGAAAGAACCGTTGGTGGGTCTTTTCTAATATCTAGCTATTAAAAACTGAATGATGGATAGTATCAATGATAGAGATAAATTAGGGAATGGTGAATCATAATTAGGTCAAGTGGTTTGTTTCATTTGGTTATTCTTGATTGATATTTTCATGTTATTCTCTTAATTATTTGTTGGTATTTTTAGTTGTCAATTCATTAATTCTTCTTTGCTTAATTGCTTAGTTTAAATCCCCACTTAATAGTTTACTATTTTATTTCTGATTTAGTAATTTTAGAATTATCAAAATCCTGTGTCTAAATTAGGTCAACAAAATCTGAGTTTATTTTCTAGGTCAATCTCGTTAGTTTGCTTGATTTCAAGGTTAGAATTAGTAATTGTTGATTATTTTTATGTTTTAGATTATTTTAGGGTTTCAAAAGTGTCTTTGTTTTATTAGGATTAATTCTAGAATTTTTAGATTTATCTAATAATTTTTAAGATTTTATTTCTAAACTTGTTCTAGGTTAAGTTGCAGATTTTTAGTTTCATTAATCTGAAAATTGAGCTTTTAACTTTGTATTTTGTGTTTTTAGGATTTATTTAGGTGTAGTAAGTCAGGAAGTTTATTCTGAATATTTTTATTCTTAGTTTTCATTTTTCGATTAGTGTAGAATATTTTATTTTGATTTTCTATTTTAGATTTCTGCAGGTTTTTTGTTTAGGATTTAATTCTGTTTTTTTTCCAAATATTATTATTGAATTTTATGATAAGTATAGGATAGGTTTATTAGTGATTTTCGTAGCTTTATTTTAATTTTTACTTTTTGTTTGGCATTTTTCTGCTATTTTCTAGATATTCTGCAGTGTTTAATTTTCTGCAATAGTTGGTTCTTAATCTGAGTGTTTTAGTATTTTTACTAGGTTTATCATATTAGAAATATTTTTCATCATTTTATATGTTATTTTTTTGAATTAAGTTTTCTATTTTGGGTTTTTCTTTGTTTTATGCACTGTTTTCTGATTTTATTGTTTACAAGATTATAATCTGATTTTT
>NCQV01010303.1:3322-13543 GCA_002740545.1 Lophocereus schottii | reverse complement strand
CAAATGACTTTAAAAAAAGAAATAGACACATTAAACTACGAAAAATGATATTTATGATTAATTTATAAGATTTAATGATGCTTACTAGGGATGGTGCTGGTGAACCCAAGCGTCATAGTGTGCGAGTAGTTTATATAAATACCAATGTTAGATGGCCAAAAAATAAACAATTAGGATTTCCAAAAGCAATCATTAGAGATGAGGATAATAAAAGTAAGAAAGAGGCAAGTTTCTATTCCATTTGATTTCTCCTTCAAATTTTGACCATTAAATATATAACTCTGACATGGAAATAGCCGATTAAAAATATTAGAAAAAATATATATGAACTATACTATTGAATATAAAACATATAATTAATTAGTTAAGATTTCTGGTAACCTTGAGGATTGCAGACAATCAATGGGTCACGTAAACATAACCTAATTTGGTCAATTAAGTAAAAAAGTAGAGGGAGAGGGAGGGAATAACATGGGAAAGCCCCTTCTAAACTATGATTGGTGAATTTTTTTTTTTCAATTTTTATAATTTTAAAAGTTATGATAGTTCACAATCTTTTTAATCATGGTAAAGATATAACGTAAATAAGATAGCAAAAATCAAAGTAATAAAGAAACTGATAGTTAAAGTTATCAGATGAAAAGATTTACTAATTATGGTTTTCTAAAGGGAAAGTTAATAAATTCCATTGCTGAAAATAAAAAGTTAGATTTTAAGTAGCTTTTAAATTATAATAACTAAATTTTTAAAAATTTGTCTCATTTTAAAATTATTGCAGTTTAGAATCTTTTTTTTCTATAAACATAATTCACAATCTTTTTAATTATTGTCAAGAAACTATGTAAAGAAGAGGGAAAAATTACAGGGTAAATTTTTTTGGGGAAGTTAATGGATTTTATATTTTTTAAATACAATGGTAAAATTCTTATATTTTTTAAACTATGGTGTTTATTATCTTCATAGGAAATCTGATCATTATGAAAGTTATCAAATGAAAAAATTTGTTTTTTTGGGTGACATGGTCTTTTATATAAGGAATAGAGAAGAAAAAGGTATGAAATGAAAATATTATTTATTAAATGAGTAAGGTTTTTTTTAAAAAAAATTAAAGTCTAGAGATTATGTTGCCCAAGAAGCGAAATTTTAAAATATTTTATATTTTTAATTGTGATGGTAATCATCTTCCTAAAAAATCTGATGGTTTTGATGGTATCTTCTAACAATATAATGGTTTACAATCTAAAATTTATGAGAAAATTTCAAAAAGTCACGTCATCACTGGATTACTTTTATGTTATCTATATAACTATATATAAAATTAAGTGATAGCATATGGGATTGACATGTGGATAACTAGATGGCGTTGAAAGATGAGATGGCGAGTTGTTATCCGTTTAGTTTATCTTTCATTTACTAATAAAATTTATAGGTGATTTCTTTCATATAAAGAGTGCTCATTATTGCATGCATTTATATGCACCAAAATGTTGATTTTTTTATTTTAAAAGTCTTTCATACCCAACTTTGTTCTATTTTTCTATTTGGTAGAAACTGCTAACGCTTGAAATTAAGGAGTAAGACAAGATTTTTCTTTTGATACAATTTTATCATGTGGGTACAACAAGAGTGAGATCAATGGGTGATGTTTTTCAACGGAATTTTTATGTTGAGTTGGCAAAGTATTATTGGCTTTTTTTTTCTTTTTTTAATTCAATATTTATACTTATTATTTATGATTTAAAATTGAAAAAATATTTTAATATTTTCTTTGACATTTTACTCGGAACTTTTAGTTCTGCTGGAACTTTTAAAATTAGTTTGACCATAATAACTCGTAAAATGTACGAGTTACAATTATTGTTAATGCCTTCATCAATACTTTATGATTTTGAAACAAATATTGGCTTCTTAGCTTTTAAGTCGTGAAATTTATGCAAAAGAAGTATTGTTTGTAATGACCCTTTCAAAGAGCAAGTCACGCAACATTTCTATATGTTTACATATTATAATATTAGTAAAATATAATTTCATAGAGAGATATTTGGTTGACAATCTATATGTTTATAGTTTTATATCATGAGTATTGGGTAAGAGGTTGGTTGAAGGCTCTTTTGCACTTCATCCGAGGATGACCCACAATGTACAATCAAATATTATCGCAGATTAGAATTTTAAATATCAAATATCAATCTGTATTTCCTCCATCATTAGTTGTAATCGCTCATTCTTTTTTCGTTTTTATTGGGCTCATCCTTCTAAATTTTCATGCTATATTTTTAAAACAATTTAACTTGTAATATCTGATCATTTTTTTCAGTTTTATAATTCTCACCCTTTTGGATTTTCATACCAAAAGTTTTTACTTTTGAAAAATTTTTATTATTAATAAAACCTGTTTGTTTTAAATATAGCATTAAAATATTCAAAGATGTTCAACTATAATGTCGAACTTTTTTTATGATTAATTATATTTCATGACTAACATATTATGCATCTGTACGAGCTTATAATTTTTAAATAATCCAATATATATAGAAAAAATTTCTTAAATAAGTGAGATAATTTATTTATTTATTTTTAGTTCAAATTAGCCACAAAAATAGTATGGAGGAAGGGATAATCGAACTTGAAATTTAGTGTACCCAGGACTTCAATAAATAAGCGAGATAATGAAACCCTAAACTCTTTTTTGTATTGTAGGGCAGAGATGTTATACATATAAAATAGAGAGGTTGATTACTCTCTTTTGTGCACAATTGTCTTGTTAGGATTTGTCTTATTCCACTATTTTCATGGTTTTTTCTATTTTTATTTTTTAAATATTATTCACTTCATTTTTATTAATCAAGAAATTACCTAACATATGTATATTAATCGATAAGAGAGAAAAAAATTAAAAGCAAACAAATATATAAATGATGAATCACACGGACATATTTATTAAAAAAAGTAAGTTAAAACAACCCCTCCATCGCAGGGGTATAGCACTAGTAGTACAGACACATGGGTTCAATGGCCCTAATAAATGTGCTACCCTTAGCTTACTAGAAACTAAAATTGTAATAGCAAAAGATCCTGAGATTAAACAGTATGTCTGCAGAGGTTGGTCATATTTTATAGCGCCCGAAGCCGTATTTGGATCCTCTGGAACCCTTCTAGGGGATTGCTGGATATTTTACTAGTTACAAGTCAGTATGTTCATGTGAGGCTTACAAATAACTGTGGTAAGATGATCTTTTTCACAATTGTCTATTGTGCAAATGAAGGTATTGAAAGGCAATCACTATGGGATTTTGATAGAGATTGGGCAGACTATGTTGGAGCTGTGGATCGTTGGGAGAGACTTTAATAGTCTTCTCAAGACTAATGAAAGATTGGGGAAAGACACAGTTTTATTCTCTGAAATTGAGGATTTTATGAATTGTGTTGAAAACATTGCAAAAAGTTGGGTATGTTGATCCTTACTATACTTGGAGTAATCAACAAGGTAGCACTAGAGTCTACTAAAATTGATCAAATTCTGATGAATGGAGAGGTTCATATGTCCTTTCCTGAAATCTTTTATGAGGTTCACCCGGAGGATATTTCTGATCATAGCGCTTTATTACTGCGTTTGGCAAAGACTCTCGACACCCCTAAAAAGCACCTCCAGTTCTTTAATATGTGAAACAGGTTAGACTCTTTAGAGGATGAACATTCAAGGAACTTTCATGTTTCAACTGGTTACAAAACATAAAGCTCTCAAGTTTCTTTTGAAGTAGATAAATAAATCCATTTTTTGCCATATTCCCCAAAGTTATTGAATCACACCAGCAATTTCATAGTATGTAACATGTTACTCATGATGATCTAGGAAACTATCTTTTCGATCAAGAAAAGGCTCTCAGTAAGCAACACCAGGTAATGATGCGAGCTGAGAGGAGTTTCTTGCGGCATAAGGTTAAGGAAACATGGTTGACATAGGGGGACCAGTGTACTTCACTTTTCTTTCCTAACATTAAAGATAAGTAATACCATAATGCAGTGAAACAATGAAAAACACAGCGAGGAGATGTGACATACAACAAAACTACGATTGGCTTTATTAGTGTGGATCTTTTCTCTAATTTTCTAGGGACTAAAGTCCTGGGGGAAAAGCCTTTGCTTGATATCATTTTGCAAAAGGGAATTGCCTTACAGCCCAACATCAGCAAGATTCGATGAAACATGTCTCTTATGAGGAAATTACAAAGGCTATGTTGAGCATTGGCAGTGATAAGAGCCCAGGATGCTATGGAAACAGTAACAAATTTTTTGAAAGTACTTGGTCAATTACTGGGAAGATGTATGCAAATCTATCATGGATTTTCTTTCTCCTCAGGTAAACTTCTGTATCAAGTTAATGGAACATTGCTTGCTTTTGTCCCTAAGGTGGAGAATCCTACAATCCCAAATGTGTGTGGCTAATAGCATGTTGCAGCATAGTTTACGAATGTATAACCAACATTCTATGTTATAGAATTAAACCTATTCGTCCTTGGTTAGTGGACAGCTCTTAGGGAGCATTTATACCTGGTTGCTCTATCTTGCATAATGTGTTGATTTGTGAGGACCTAGTTAAGTTCTACCATAGGAAAAAAATCTCTCCTCGTTGCATAATTACTTTGGATCTCAAAAAGGCTTATGATACTGGGACACAGCAGTGTTTCGAGCAGCTTTTATTACTTTATAGTCTTCCCCCACACTTTGTTAAGCGCATTACAGATCGTGTAACCTCTACTACCTTCTCTGTCAATTTTAATGGTGAAATCCATGGTTTATTAGGCAGCAAAAGAGGGTTGCGTCGAGGAGATCCCATGTCCCCATTAACTTTTGTGTTGCTTATAGAGTACCCTATGCATTACTCGATCCCTTAAAGTAGCTACTGTCCAAAAGGAATTTCAATTCCACCCTACTTGTAAAGACATCAGACTATGTTCTTTGAGTTCCGCGGATGATCTCTTATTATTCTACAATGCTGATGTGAAAAGTATAAACTGTTTATTGTCGGATTTTCACCACTTCTCCACTTGCATTGTATTGGAGATTAATGAAACAAAGTCACATTTGGTTATGGCTGGGACTCATGTGCAATTGTCTCAGAATTTGTGAAACATTACCTGGTTTCTAGCTAGGGAATATGCCTTTTAAAGTATCCAGCTGGCCCTATTAAGTCTCAAACTGTCACAAAATGATTGTAAGGCATTGGTGGAGAGAATAATTAGCAAAATCAGATGTTCGCCACCAAAGAAATTATCTTATGCAGAGAGAATTCAATTAGTCAATGTAGTTTTCCTTAGCATTACTAACTATTGGAGCCAGCTAGTTATTCTACCAAAGGGTGTTCTCAACAAGTAGACCTTACCCGATTGTTTAGTTTGGCATAAGTTGAGAATTCCAAAGTGCACCTTTTTTACTTGGCTTATGGTTCAGGAAAGATTACTTGTGATTGGTTGATTGGAATGGTCGTTGATTGTCAGTTTGAATGCAACCTCTATGGTGGAGCTTGTGTATCACATTCCCATTTATTCTTCTCATACAATTTCACGAGCACAACCTGTGTAATGACATTTCCAGAGATATTCAAGATTCAAACATGGCAGCTAGCGGAGATGTGGCGAGAGTGGCTATTTTAGTTCAAATGTACTATTTCCATAATTGTATATAATATCGGGATTGAAAGGAACAAAAGGAGATTTCAAGATATAGAGAGGAATATTTTTGAGATAGTGAAGGAGAATGGTAGAATGTTTGAGCCTACACTCCTGTAATGCTTACATTTTTATCTCATCGTTTATATATCCTTGCCTTTTTACCAAACCAAACAAATATGTATCTTACTGCTTTCGTCATGCTCAACCTTTTTACCTTTTTAACCAGTATGGCCGTGTCACTTTCACTCATTCGAGGTCTATAAATATGCCCCGCCTTCCCCATTCGCTTCCCATCATTCGCTTCCAATCTAGGTCTTAGCTTAACTTTAGGGGAGGAATAGAAGTAGATCCAGTTTGTCGCCTGCAAATACTCTCTTCGGTCCAATGCAAGTTGGGGTTTTTGTTGATCTAATTAATTGCTTTGATTTCTCTCTCTTTCTTCTTCCAAATTTTCAAATATATCGATTTCTCTCTCTTTTCAAGTCAAGCTTTTGAAACCCAATTTGTGAGTTTTAACTTCAGGTAATTATGGGTTAGATTACGAGCACTTTAGATTAGATTAGTGAGAATATCATCTCATTACTCAAATTATGGGGGTTCACCCCCGTTGTTGGATTTGAATATTTGTAGCTCTCTCTCTCTCTCTTTCTCTTCTCTTTCTAACTTAATTTAACTACTTTTAGTTAATTCACTTAGGTTATTTGCTAGTTTTATCGTTTAGTTTTTGTTTAGCTTTGTTTTATTACTTGTATTTGTGGTTTAACTAGTGTTAATTAATCATGATTAGCTTAGGAGTATCACTTAATTAGTATTTTATTTGCATGTTTTAGGTCATTTTATTTTTAGTTTAGATGTGAGCTAGGTTAACTAATGCGTGACCTAGTCTCAACACCATCTCTGAGGACGACAAATCCTTACTCACCAAAAATACTACCAACGGCTACCACAGATTAAAGGTAATTAAACAAACGTAATTGGTAAAGGGCTTTCAAAAATTGAAACTTAGGATTTCATAGATTGTGTGTCATGTCAATATGGAAGGACCTAAGTTTCCTCATGAGGTGTCTACATCTAGAGTTAAGACACCACTTGACCTCATACACACAGATGACTTTGAAAGAT
This sequence comes from Lophocereus schottii, assembly GCA_002740545.1. Lineage (NCBI taxonomy): Eukaryota > Viridiplantae > Streptophyta > Magnoliopsida > Caryophyllales > Cactaceae > Lophocereus > Lophocereus schottii. Next base: position 6,749 of record NCQV01010303.1, on the reverse strand, counting down.
TCAAACAACCATTTATGACAGGATATAGGCACGTGATTTCCTTTATTAATGATTTCTGCAGATATGTTTGGGTAGGTTTCATTGGAAAAAAATCAAAGGCATTAGAAAAAATTAAGGATTTTAGAAATAAGGTTAAGAGTGAAGTAGGCCACAAAGTAAAATGCCTACGTATAGATAATGAGAGATATGTACCTTTGATGAATTCTCCATATATCTGCAAGCACACAAGATACAACACCAAACTTACTAGCCCTACTCTGCCCCAACAAAATGGTGTAGCTGAAAGGAAGAGCCAACATGCTAAGAATTTACCACCATGCCTCATGTGTATGAAGACTATCGTCTATGTCACAAACAACCTACTTGAAGCAAGACCTCGATTTTTTTCTCCACACCAAACATTATGGAATGTTCTTTCATAACCATTTTAGAGTCTTTGAATGTGTATGCTATGGATTCATAGCTAACCACTTACAAAGCAAGTTTGATACAAAGATGATAAATTATATCTTTGCAGGCTGTTATAGTGAAAGAAAGAGATAGAGGTGTTATGACCGAAAAACATGGTCATTGTATATATGAAGGAAGGTAGTGGTACTTCCTAAGTCTAAAGAGATGAAGAAAAGGTTGAGTAAAGAGTTCCAAAACACTGAAAAAGACAATTAGAAAGAATCACGTCATGAAGAAGCACTAGGAAAAATCTATAGAAGAAGAAGGAGATAAAGATAAGACACCAAACAAGCAAAAAAGTATGGAAGATGGATATGCTTCATACATCTTTAGAAGAAGAGAGGCTAAGCTAGGTCGAAGATGTAGTCGTAAAAGAAGCCCCAAAGCCACAACTAAGAAAGTCAAAGATAAGATGTAAACCAAACCCTAAATGTGCAAATGTAGTAAATGTAGGGGGATCGAGGTAAGCAACCAAACATTTATGAATTGGCATGTGAAAAGAAGGAACGAATGGGAAAAGGAAATATAGGGAGAAATATAAGCTTTGACTCGAAATGAGACTTCGGAATTAGTACCTGAGTCTAAAGGTACAAAATCCAGTTGCATAAATGGGTATATAAAATTATAGGTGTTGCTTGATGTTTCCATTGATATAATGCTCAATTGGTAGCTTGAGATTTTTCTGAAACTTATGGGATAGATTATAAAGAGAATTCAATCCATTAGGGAAACCACGATACGTATTATACTAGCATAAGCCTGGATTAATTCTTAGAGATTATGGCACATGGATATGAAGAATGCCTTCATACATGGTGAACTAGATTGAGAGACATATACGAACCAACCTAAAGGTTTTGAAAGCAAGAGTCATTTGGACTACATGTGCAAGTTGAAGAAGGTATTGTATGGACTCAAGTAAGGACCTAGAGTTTGGTATTGTAAGGTAGCCAAGTTTTTGATCCCTAATGCATATTCTATGGCATTGGTAGACTATAGTAAGGCTCGAGAAGGGAGAATTGCTAAAGTATTAGTCTATGTAGATGACTTCATCATCGACAACAATGAAGCAAAAATTTAACAAGCTACTGGTAATCTTGAATGTGCTTTCAAATGAAGGATTTTGGTCATTTGAAACACTTTCTTGGTCTTAAAGTTGAAAGAACTAAAGACAAATTGTTCTTGTTCTGACATAGGCATGCTCAAGACCTTATTGGAAAGTATCACATACTTGAATACAAGCCAATCTCAACTCCAATGGAAGCCAACATCAAGCTTTTTAATTGTGAAAGAAAAGATCTTGAAGGACCATCATTGTACCAATGGTTTGAAGGAAGTTTGATTGATATTACTTGTGATGTTAGTTTAGTGAATCGATACATATGAAAGCCATAGAAGAGGGATAGTGGATATTCTGGTACATAAAGGGAGCACTTGATTATGGCTTGTATTGCAATTAGAGAGATGTATATTTGGGCTAACAGATTATTGTGATGCTGTTACACTGGTGACCATGATACCTATTGATCCACTATGAGTTATGTCTTTAGCCTGGGATTAGCTGGCGTCTCATGGCGTAGTAAGAGATAACGATAATGTCATTGTGACGCATAGAAACAAAGCATCATGCAGCTTAACCACAACCCAAAAATGTACATGGTTGATCCAGCTATTAAAAGGACTTTACTAGCATACTAATAATCTTGTGGAGTTTAGATATGTGAGATCTATGTAACCATATGTAAAATTGAGTGATAGCTTATGGGATTGACATATGAATAGCCTAGGTGGCATTAAAAGATGAGATGATAAGTTGTTATTAGCTAACCTTGTCTTTCATTTACTAATAAAATTTATTGGTATTCTTTTTCATAGTAAAAGTGCTCATCATTGCATGCATTTATATGCATGAAAATGTTGATTTTCTTATTTTTAAAAATCACATTCATACCCAACTTTCTCCCATTTTTCTATTGGTAAAAATTGCTGAAACTTGAAATTAAAGAGTAAAATAAGATTTTTCTTTTTAGTGTACTTTTATCAGGTGGGCAGAATAAGAGTGAGATCAATGGGTGATATTTACAAGTGGAATTTTATGTTGAGCTGGCAAAATGTTATTGGTTACCTTTTTTCTTTTTTTAATTCAAATATTTATACTTATTATTTATGATTTAAAATTAAAAATATTTTAATATTTTCTATGACATTTTATTTGGAACTTTTAGTTCTATTGGAGCTTTTAAAATTGGTTTGACCATAATAACTTCTAAAATATATGAGTTACAATTATTATCTTAACGCCTTCATCAATGCTTTAAAATTTTTAAACAAATATTGATTGCTTGATTTTTAAGTCTTGAAACTTAAGCAAAGAAGTATTGTTTATAATGACCCTTTAAAAGAGCAAGCCATGCAATATTTCTATATGTTTACATATTATAATATTAGTAAAATATAATTTTTTCGAGAGATATTTGATTGACAATCTATATGTTTATAGCTTTATGTCTTGAGTATTGACAATCTATATGTACTGCATTCGAAGATGACCCAAAATGTACAATCAAATATTATCACAAATAAAAACTTTCAATATCAAATATCAGTTTGTATTTCCTCTGTTATTACTTTGTAATCTCTAATTCTTTTTCATTTTTATTAGACTCACCCTTTTAAATTTTCAAACTATATTTTTAAAACTATTTGACTTGTAATATCTGATCGTTTATTTTTGTCATTTTTGTTATTCTCATCCTTTTGGATTTTCTTACTAGAAGTTTTTATTTTTGAAAAATTTTAATTATCGATAAAAACCTATTTGTCTTAAATATAGCATCAAAATACTCAAAAATATTTAACTATAATGTGGAACTTTTTTTAAGATTTATTATATTCCATAATTAACATATTATACATCTATATGAGCTTATACTTTTTGAGTAATGTAATATTTATAGAAGAAATTTTTTAAATAAGC
>NCQV01010285.1:4423-16061 GCA_002740545.1 Lophocereus schottii | reverse complement strand
GGTGCAACATGTAAAAAGAATTGACTAATCACAAATTGTCATGGGTCACGTTGACTTTGGTGGACCTACTTGCTCAAAATTAAATGTGGCTAAAATTAAGTCAGTTCACGTGTCATCGATGATGTAAAAATTAGTAATTATTTGTTTTATTTAAAAATAAGAAAATAATTACTTGGCCTCAGCCAAAAGCTCGGCGTTAACCCTGGCTGTAGAGGCTATAAATAGGGGTCCTCCCCCTTATTCTAAAGGAGAGCTCACCATTCAGCATTCTACAGGTTTCAGAGCTCAGACTACAGACGATATCTAACTACCAAGCAACAAGGATCAAAGTCAGCTAACTCAACATCTTCTACAACTTCAAATTGAAGCCTACTTCAGAGTTTTTCATCCAGTTAATCGATCGAGATCAAGCATTATCACCCTCGTATCGATTAATCTGGCCAACTACATTAAGCATTTAGCATTGCAGAATTCAGATGCTCAAACTGCAAGCAGTATCCAGCTACCAAGCGAGAAAGATCAAAACTTGTGAGCTTCGGAAATAGCAATCAAGTATTTACAAATCAAAATCAGGAATCATTTCAGCGGTTATGCCCTCGAAATAATTCAAGTCATTAGGAGATTGAATCAGAAAATCATCTCAGTGTATTCAATTCAGATATTGTACCCATATACAACATCAATACAAAATTTAATTTGTTTATGAATTTCTTGTCTAATTTATTTTAGGCACGAAATTTGTGTTTACAACATGATCCTTATATTAATAAAGAAAGACAATACAACTACTATATTGCTCATTAAAAAAATGTCGATGAGTTTGTGTCAGTACAAGTTTTTAGAGATTGATCATCCATTCCGTTGTCCAAACTGTGATGAGTTAATTAATATGATGAACTAGTATTTGTTTTTAAAATACTGAAAAATTCTTGCTGAATTTGGATGTGGAACGCCACGAAAAATTTTGTGATGACTTTAGCCGTGGTTATCAGACCATTTTAGGACAATAGAAAGCGACAACTTTAGATTAAGTTTGCTCGTCATTCAGAGATTATACGTCGCGTCTATTTTGAACATTATACATGTTGAAACATTGACGAGTATTTTGGGAGAACAGCAAGCGCTACCTTTAGAACATAATGTTGCGGTTTGGGGCTCCAGCCTTTATGGTTGAACGTTGCTTTCGTCTGTCAAATATATGAAGACAAGTGCTCATCATACGTCGTTGGCTCCTGGGGTCAAATTTGGCTTGAATTATGGAGCATTTGATGATTTGACCATTCGAAACTGATAGAGTAAAAGCAAACTTGAGCTTTTATTCCTTAACAACTTAAGCGACATCGTTTAAGCGACAAATATTTTAAGTGATGAATGAATAAATAAATTTCCTCTTTTGTCAAAAAAAGAACCAAATTATTTGTCACATAAAATCTCAGGGCACTAAAGTATTATTTTCACAGCCTTTTGAAATAATTTATTCATTTGCAATAATTTAGGATGTTAAAGTGTCAATTACTCAATATTTTATTAATAAGCCGTGTTAAGGGCTCATGCTATTAATGAAATTTATATATGTAATGGTAAACCATGAGTTTTTATTCTTATTCTTTAATTGAGAAATTCGATAATTCTCCCTTGTATAAATATACTAATATCTGATAAAATATAGAACATAAATATGGTATCAACCCTCACCGTAATTGATTCTTCATTGATAGCTATAATTGTTATTGAAATTATTAAAGTCATGAAATTTGGAATTAGGATAGTACATATCGTCGAAAACTAGAATCTATTACTATTGGAATGTTTATCATAAGTAATAGCTTTCGTATTTTCAGCTATTGTCAAATTTTTTAACAATATTTAGAATTGGAATCTCTCTTATTACTTGTATTAGTTTTTAGAAAAATTAGAACAACACAAATAATAATATTGGAGGCGGTAAAAAAAATCAAAATGATATTTGGAGACTTTTCTAATAATAATACGAATGGTCAAACATAAATAAACAATGTAACTTAAGAAAATATTATATGAAAATTCAACTACAAAAAATAGAATAAGAAAATTCAACTATAGGGGGAACAGTATGAAAATTACACAAATAAATCTCACAATTACCCAAAAAAAATAAAATCAATATCACCTATGTCTCTCTGACGCCTAATTTTGTTTCCATATTTTTTTCGAGATGTGCATGCGTTTTAGAGTCTCAAACTTGTGCCGATCTACAAAAATAAGTCGCATAGCATAACTGATGGTCATGTCGGACATTAGGTACTGGGACACTACTTCCTCATGCTCACAATCAAAAGTGAGGACGTATGAATCTCACTCATATTCAGCAATCATATTATAGAGTATATATTACACATGCTTTCACTGTCTTCCCAATGTGATCCTCATCTAACAATCGACACGGATGACACGTGCTTTACATAAAAACAAGCTTGTAGAACCCCAATAACTCGCTCCGCATCCTTCCTAATGACTGTAAACGTTGAGAAGATGATTTCCCCTTTGGACGTTGTGAAGAATTTTTTTCATAGAAAGAGCCCATTTTGAATATGTACCATATGATATAAAGTATCTGCTAGATTAGTCTTAGTTTACTTATACTATAATGCCCCACTCTCAATCATCAGATTAATCTTAGTTAACTTATTGTTAGTGGTCAATACAGTGAAAGAGCTAAGGTTAGAACGTTATTATCATCCTATAGAGGATAAGACTCAGTTAATTTATTTAACGTCGAATCATAGCACCCCTTAGTTTATATATAGATCCAATGATGTACAACTTGTACATATTAAAACTCAAATGATAGTCCAATAACCCACAAGCGTACAAGTAGACAACCTAGAACTTCACGAGATGTTACTGTGAGCTTGTTTAGACCCCATTGACTGCCTTCTTGCCACACTTGTGCTATTTCAGATGCTCAATATAAAACATAAAAATAAAATTTTTGGAGAATGAGCTGAAACTCAATACATTTACATCTATACCGCAAAGAATAAAATTTATTTTCAATAAGAATGCACATTTTAATTCATTTTAGTTCAATAAAAGCGGGAGAGAGAATATAAATATAAAACTATTGTCGGTTTATTACCTGGGTGAGCCATTTGTATTGGTAATTACGATCATCAGATTTCCCCTTCATATGCACATGTCGAGACTGATTGGGAAGTCCCTACTTATATAGATTTTAGAATAACCCCCCTCCTATCCCTGGTCAATTGAAGCCTGGTATAATTGATATGAATTCATAAGATATCATCTGATACAGTGGGCTCACATTCTTATGTGAATATATGAAAATGATTCATTAAACAATTATACATTGTGGATTTTTATATTTATGAGAAAAAGGATGTGAATTTTCAAAAGATATATACAGTAAATATGCCTTGCTCTTGAAATATGTTCTCTCCCTTACTAATTGATTAATAAATGGCTCAATGACAATAACCTCGTCTTCTAATTTAAACATGCTCTAACATTCTTAATAATTTATATTGTTTTTATTTTGAGAATTTGAGCTATATAGCTGCACTACATATATGTAGAACAAATGGGATATTTATTTATTTATTTTAACATTGTTCCTAGTATTATCATCATCATCATCATTATTATTAATATTATTATTGTCCCGTTCAAGTGATAATTTTCCCTCTTTCCTATTATAAACTTCTAAGCTCACTTCATCTTCATCTTCATCTCCATCTCCATCTCCATCTCCTTGATCAACAACTAATTATGAAATAATTAAGTCAAATAGGTAATTTATCTCAGCCGTAGCACGTCAATTATTATACCAAATTATAGACTAAAAGGTCCTTTCTTTGAAAATTATAAGTGAATTTTTACATGTAAATTTGTTTACTTAAGAGGCATTCTCTCCTCTCCTTTTTCACTAGTAAAATTAGAACTTTAACTTGCTCCTACTATCGGTCCTCATCCTATACCCTCTCCTTAAGTCAATTGGCCATGACTATGCTTAAATAATTAAGTTCTCCATTATTAGCTTCTCTTTCCAGGTACCTCATTTGTCCGATCTTCTAATCACTTTGAAACAAAGTACCTCCCACAGCTATTCACGACTCAGCTAATAATTAACCCGAGTCCTTTTAAGTTGCATTTACTAGTTACTTATTCACCTCCAAACTTCAATCAAAAGCTAGTCGGATTCCTAGAATCTAGTAATGCTAAATTAATTTAAGATTTGAAATGATCATTCTTCCCTCCTTTTTCTATCTCCCTAATAGCATATTTTTTTCTTCATAATTCCATGACAAAACCTTAACCAAATACTAATGTTCATGTTTTAACTTGAGCAATTATTGACTTTCCTAACTTAATGTTATTCTATTAACCTGGGAAATAGAAATCATATCTCAAGCCTTCTACTCATATGCCTCAAAATTCATGTAAAAATTTGTAGGTAATTCTTAATTACATTTAATTATTTCTAAAATTTTCAAATTCATTCATTTTCTCTCTTTGTTCACCAATTAGATCTTCTCTAATCAACTCCAATCAAATTTCAACTGCTATTTCAACCCAAAATAATTATTTAATCCTTCAACCAACAACATTAATTACAAAAAAAAAAAAACACATGCTTAAACACTATTAGTTCTTTTCTCAACTTTTCATCCAACACCTAAAACCCTAATCTCATTCAATCTAAATTAACCAAAGTTAATACTCTAATGCACATTTAAACACCTACCTAAGTTGAAGTAAATATACTATTTTCACCAATTTAAGAAAATCAATAGAAAAATATATGAAAGTGACTGAGAGCGATTTGGGCTTTACCTTGAGAAGTTAGGTAAAATAGGCAAGAGGAAGAGGAGGGAACATGTGTCGGTAGGTGACCAGCGAGCTCCGAGCGGTGGTTTCTGACAACTAGGGGGAGACGGCTGATGCTGGTGCTGGACAGAGCACGGCTGGCAGGAGGGCACAGGGGAGGTGGAAGGACGAGAGAGAAAAAGGGGGTTTCTAGGGATTTTTGGCCGAATTAATTGATTTTATCTTCTTTTTTTCTTTACCTTTTTTTTCCCATATTTGCATTGTAAATTTTTATTGCCTTTTCTTTATTTTCCTTTTTTTATAAATATCTCTCTTCTAATTAACTATTTAGCTAATTGATTGAGTGATTTAATTGCTTATTTATCTTCTTATGTACGAAACCATCTTAGATAACTCTAACATAAATAATAAAACTTAAATATGCGCTTTATGAACTCACTTAGTCATTTAATTTATATATAATTTGATTCTCAAAATCATATCACAGTATTATTATTTGTTTTAGTATTAAATAATTAAAAGGGCACATTGCGAAATCTAAACATGAGGCCGTTATACCAGGCGAACCCTGCAAAACATGTGAGCTTCAAAAATGGAATTGATGTGTGCATGCTTGATTTTTACTAATCTTGATTGAGTTAAAGTAATCAACTTAAATTAGATTCAGGCTATTACACACACTCACATTTTGGGTGCCCAATCTTGGTACGACTCATGGAAAACCAGTGAATGGTCAACAACATTTATGCCATTGAGACTACTTGACAACCCAAGGAAGCCATGCCATATCAAAAGATCACAAGAAGCATCCTTCACGAATTGAAGTTGGGACCTTATAAACTCCTTTAAAGTTAGGAAAATTGTTATGGTACAAGTTTTCAGGATTAGTATTTGAACAATTAATCATCAGTAGCAAAAATAGGATTAAAATAAAATCGAGAATAACAAAATACGATCAAACTAAAATGGACGAGATAAATTTTAGCGTGAAAAATCCAAATGGGAAAAACCATGGGTGGTGATGAGTATACCTAATCCAATACATGAGAGAGAGCAGCAATTAGCGATCTCAACAACACAAAAGATCAATCAAAGCGAGACAACAACTCACATATGAACTCTCAAACACACAAAACTCTCCTCTCACCAACCATGGAATAGACATTGACAATTGGATAGAAATTGGTTTCTAAATGAATGCCCACTTGGGGGGGGGGGGCTAAACAGCCACACTAAATTCCCATTAAGGGAGATGCTATGATGAACTCCCAAATACCCTGCAATGTTGTCTAAAACACTTGCACCAAATTTGTCATGATACCTCGAAGACACCAAAGAGTAACCCTAGCTGTAAACATGTGCCCTGACCACCAAGCACCATCTTTCCAAAAAGGAAAAGATATTCAACCCAAAAATATGAAAATAAAATAACTTCTATAAGCCGAAAAAGAAATTTAGGTCACACACCCAACATTTAACAAACACTAGTTTCCAAGTTGTCAGACAGTTCTTTCACTCCCAATTCATTTATTAATCATGCTTCCCAACATCAGCTTATGTTGGTTTCCTTAAGCACTCTCCCTCAGGTACAACAACGATGCCTTCAGTAATATACACTCCATTGTTATGCTTCTACCAATCTTCAAGCAATCATCATGTAATGCCCCCGTCCTTCCCAGGCCGCAAACAATTACCATCAACAACTTCAAGGATTACTAACAGACCCCACAAATTACCACAAGTATTTCCGACATGCTTTTTCCTCACTCACACGCTACCTGAAAAACCTTCCAGGGGGTCACCTATCCCGAGATTTCTCCACAGTAAGTATGACTAACTGTAGAGTTCTTAAGAATGGGCTTTCTAAAAATAAAAGTTCATCTTTGGTAATATAAGTAGTCACTTCAATCTTTTTAATCTATATTCGCGGAATTACATTCACCCTCACTTGAAGAGCACAATGTCTTCGTTGTGCCTCTCACAAATCAACCGACTTACAAGTCCCCTTGATCCTTGATCCATTTCCAGTATCTTTATCCCGCTACTTGGCTGCCTACTGTCTAGGGCCCTCCTGTCTACTAGCGTAGCTCATGGTCGGGGTCGACTGTAATGCCATCTGTAACACTCCACTCGTTATGGGATCGTGAACAGTTACCATCAACGATTTTATCATTGACTGGCTCTACAAAATCACCACAAGTCTTTAATTTGTGTCATGTTTCGTCCTCACTTACAAGCTATATGGGAAACTTCCCACGAGATCATCCATCCCAATAGTTTTGAAAAGCAAGCACGCTTAATTGTAGAGTTCTTATGAATGGGCTTCCCGAAAATGAAGGCACATGTTTAACAATATAAGTAGTTACCTTAATCCTTTTTAAGCTGTACTAAGATATTACACATCAACACAATCAACAAACATGCCATATGCTAACATCCACAAGGCTACCGAACACTTAGCCCGCAGTGTCAATGCACGCCTAACTCCATCATACCTCAAGTGCAAAATACTTAGAATGATTGCCAAGGGCCTCCATTATACAATTACGTATTCTAAATCTACATTGAAAATGGTTTTCATTGTAGACCGTATCTTGACCGAAGTAGTCTTTGTGTGGGCGACGGTGAGCTTCTTCTCAATTTCTCCTAAAAAAGGGTTTTTTTCCCCCCATTCTAAGTCTTGATGAGTAACACCCCCAAATTGCTACATTATTCTTTATTACTAATATTAACCTATGTAGCGAAAAAACCTAAATGGGGTGTTACCGCCGGATTTCTTTCGTGGAAATACCAGGCTAAGTATCAATCAAAACATTAATGCAAAAGATTCGTTGAATAATACCTCAGTTTAAAGATTCCAACCGCAATTATAGCGACGACTAAGCTAAAACAAAATCCATTACAAGTTCTATCCCAAAAAAACAACTTTGATCCAAACTATAACTTAAAAGATGGAGCCTTGCTCTAACTTTGGGTCCCTATCTCTCCGCGCATGCACTTCACTTGAAAACAAAATATTTTACAAAAATGAGATAAACTCAATAACAAATAGCCCTAACAGTAAAGGTACATATACAAATTCATTTTAAAACATTTTAGAGGTGGGGGAAATATACAAGCAGTTTAGATGATCCACATTCTTACAAAAGCCAATAAGTACTCATCGCTTAATCAGTTTTAGTTTTTCAAGGGTGAGCAAACTCACTAGGTCTTATGACCTGCCCTTAGGTCGAGAGCAGCCACTTAACTGTAACATGGCCTACTGTCACTTGGATGGTTACTGCTTAACGAATCCTGGCCTACCGTCTCAATGGACGGCTACCACTAGCTTGGCCTACGCTCGTCTATAAGGAGGTATGTAGCCGCTGACATGCATGCACTATACCTGGGGAAAGCTAAAGGACTTCGAAACACAAAAGAAATCATTTTCCTCAACCTCACCCATTTAGTCGATCATTATATGTTCAAATTAATAATGTCCTTTAGTCCACATACCTAGTCCAAGCCCGGCCCATTCTGGTCTCAAGTATCCAATTTTATTTGTGACCCAACCAACCTCAACCCACACACTCACTAATTTAGTAAAACAATGTAGTCGCAGTTCGTAAGGAGAAATCGCATCACACACACAAGGTATAACACCGAACCTTCACACAACACGTTCAACTAATCCTCGAACATAAACACAATTTACATTTTTAAAGCACATTCATGGAAGGGTTAGGGTATGCTTGTTACCTGGTAATCCATAACTTACGGGCTTGGTTTCCCTTAGCTTGGCATAGATATCTGTACCTGGATTCGAACAACTCCCTTTTTAGCTCCCAAACTATACGCAACACATCTCTACCCTATCCTTAGTCTAGATTAATTTTTCTATGATGTTTAGATCACTTTAGGAATTTTGAAACGTAGTTAATTCTGAATCTAGTTTTGGTCAAAATTTGGGTTCAACTTCCAGAGCCTATATCTCAAGTTCTCGATGTCAAAATTTCAATTTCTTACCCATTCTGGAAAGGTAAGTCCATCCCATACAATTCCTATGTTTGGTATTTTCCCATAATCTATCCAACACTAGGTCATTTTCCTCAAAGAAGCTACGCAGTCACTGGCTACTTAGATCTTGGCAGTCCTCGGTAAATCAGTCATAACTCACCCAATACAATTCTAATTTTCTTGATTTAAAGACCAGATTACTCAGCATATTCTGTCCTATCTACCATAAAAAGTTCATGATTTTTGGGCCACTGCACCATCGTGGGTCAAATTTTTAAACGCGGGTACGTTCAGTCTCAAATCAAGCATGTTCTGGCCACTTTGTCCCATTCAAATGAGTTCGTTTGGTTCGGTTTTCCCACCAAGTTGGGTCGCCCGATTACCTACCCCCATACTAATGATTTCTAAGCCCTCAGCAATCTAAATCAAGCAAAAGACTAGGATTTTTATTCAAAACAAATGTCGGAAGACATCACTATGCTTACCTTGATCGGGTTTTGAAAAGGGAGATGATTGGTCGTCACCCACTTCGAGTTCAAATCTGAAAATTCTTAAAACATGCATCCAAAGTAGCAAATCTATTTTCTTTGAATCAAAAAGACTATAAACAATGAAAAGACTCTACTTTTATTATTTTTTTCCTCTTTCATGTGTATGAACTATGCATGGGAGTAGGGTTTGCATTCAATACATACCAAAGCAAGGGGGAGGGGAGGGAGAGTGTGGTGGCGGTTGGCCGACTATGGTGGCGTTGGCTGGTGGCAGCACCAGGCTTGGTTGCGGCACACAGAGAGCGAAGAAAGAGAGAGGGAGACCGAGTGGGAGGAGAGAGAGCAGAGGAAGAGAGAGAGAGAGAGCAAGAGGAAGAGAGAGAAACTGTGAAGAGGGGTGCCATGGCTAGGGTTCAAGAAGGGGGGAGAGAGAGGAGAGTGGGTGTCGGCCACTCTAGAGAGAAAAGAGGAAGAGAGGCTAGGATTTGAGTGGTTTGGGAGGGAAAAGAATTATTCAAAAGTTTTTTTTTCCCAAAAAACTAAACAAAAATCAGACCTTCTTCCCTTCCCGAAATTAAAAAAAGAAGTTGAAAATTAAAAATAAAATTCCCAAAATAAGAAAAAGCTAAAAATAAAAAAATTTTGCGTTCACTTGGATTGATTTAAGTCCTAAGGCCTAAGTGGTCCATGCTAAATATAATTAATCCCGAAATGAATTTCCGAGGTTTTGCATACTACCCCCCTTAAGTAAGTTTCGTCCCTGAAACTTTAATAATGTATGCTAACACAATAGTTTACAAACATGAATTTTTGGGCTTTTACATGATGATAATGGTAAAGCTCTCCTCTCTTGTCGAGCTTGTCTAAGATTTATAAGTAGTGACATTTTCTTGGGTTTTAGTTTCATTATTGAGAATATCTTTGAAATGAATGTATCACCACTAGATTCTTCGAGTATGGAGCTTAATCCGTTGATGATGAGGAGGAGAGGAGCTATGAGGAGGAGGATGACTAATTTATTATCAAGTACCTATGCATACAGAATCATAAATAAGAAATGTAATGTAGAAGACATAAAACAACGAAAGATTTCGTTTCTTAACCAAACATTGTTACAACATATGTAGAGCTTTCATGCAAAATAGCACACATACATATGTAAGAGTGATGACACACTATATAATAAGCCGAACCTAATTTGCATTAATTACTTACACTTAATCAAGTTTGATACATAATTGAAAATTTATATGTTTTACATGGTTCGAGTGGAGTCAATGGCTTCGCGCTTAAATTTTATAATGTGCCTAGTTAATTATTTGTGATTAAAGTAAATAATAAGGTAATAATAAGAATTTAAAGGGAAAATGTTTAGACAAATTATGAGATTTAATTTGTAAAATACTTATTTAAGTCTTAATATTTAGGTTAGAATAGTTCAAAATAATTATGTAAATGAATAGGCTATTATACGTTCAATTAATAAGCCAATTAGTTAATTTTAAAAGGAGAACATACACCAACCAAAGAGAAAACAAAAATAAACAAACAAACAAAAAATTGAGAAAAATCAGCTGAAGGTCAGCTAAAGCAGGAGGAAAGAAGGGGAAAAAAGAAAAAGAAATGCGAAAAAAAATTACTATAAAAGCTAAAGCCCCAAATTAAATAGACAAAACCCCCACGCACCCATCTTCTCTTTCCTCCTCCCTTCCCCTGCCATGACTCCCACTGCCCGACCCAGCTGCTGGTCGCCAGCTACCGTTCTCACCGCCGTCAGCATGCCCATCACTGCCATCTCACGGCCATCCTTTTTCTTCTTCCCGCCAAAATCCTTTCTATACTCTTTGCATCTATTTGATTTATTTTGATGAATTGATAAAATTAATGAATTTGTTTAGGTTAGATGGATATTTAAAATTAATTAGAGGATTGAATTTGATTTCTTGAGACAATTGAGTGAAATGGGGGTATGAGTGGTGTGGATTGATGAGTAAATAAAATAAAAATGTGGGTGGTCAAAATTTGGTGCTTATGCTAACATTGAATATTATATATAGCAAATTAGGGATTCCCTACTTGAGTACTTGAATCGGAAGAATGAAAATGGACAAGAATTTTGAATTTCCATATTTTTTCAGAAATTCAAGAACTGTTTGAATTTTCGAAACTTTTTGGGTTGAGAAAAAATTTTGAAAACTTTATTGTAGATGCTCTATGATATTTGACAATTTCTGAAAAGTTTTTAAGAATTTTGAAGGGGTATTATTTGAGTTATGAATTTTTGAATGAAACTGCCCTATTTAAGTGCACAATTTCAGTCACTA